>CAUYTI010018868.1:0-22714 GCA_963575145.1 Galago senegalensis | reverse complement strand
GTCATCCTAATGGCTCTGCCTCTGTAGGTCAGTTGGTGCTTACTCCTGGCTGCTTGCAGAAATTTTTCTTTCATCTTGACTTTGGACAGGTTCATTACAACATGTCTTGGAGAGACTCTGAGGTGAGATGACCTGAGGTTTGATATCCATCTGAAAGGAGTGTGTTGGGGTCTTTAGTAAAACTTGGGAAGTTTTCATTTATGACAGTCTCCAGTAGGGCTTCCATTCTTCTTCTTCTGCTTCTTTTTTTTTTTTTTTTTGAGACGGAGCCTCAAGCAGTCCCCCTGGGCAGAGTGCCATGGCATCACGCTCACAGCAACCTCTAACTCCTGGGCTCAAGCGAGTCTCCTGCCTCAGCCTCCCAAGTAGCTGGGACTACAGGTGCCTGCCACAACGCCCGACCATTTTTTGGTTGCAGCCATCATTGTTGTTTGGTGGGCCCAGGCTGGGGATTTGAACCCGCCACCTTAGGTGTATGTGGCTGGTGCCTTAGCCACTTGAGCCACAGGTGCCGAGCCTTATTTTCCAAACTTAAATTTTATTAAGCTGTAAAAATATTTCACTAGATTGTAATTTATTCTTGAAAGTACATTATTCCAATGTGTTGTTGGTGTGAAAAGAAAGAAAATACATACTTGATTTGATTTTAAAGAGTGAGGAGGTCATGTTATTTATTAATACAAGTGACATACATGCAAAAAGATGTAGAAATGATAGACATAGGCACTGTTGTTTTCTGGATGTATCTTTTAACTAAGTTCATACACCATCTATTCACTAACACTAACCACAGATATCCGTTTCTCATTAAAATTTCTCCAAGTATTCTGAAAACATTAACTATTTCATAACACATTTCTTGTGATGGTTTAGAATTATTTAATGACAACGTTGTAGAGATATACGAGAGCTTAGTAATCCCTAATCTATACATTTTTTTTGGTAGAAAGTTAGTCAAGGCCTGGATTATGATTCCCAAGCAGCAGATAAACCAGCAGGTACAATCAATCCAGTAACTGGGCTGACTGGTACAGACCTCCTGGAAGATTATCAATTTTTTTTTTATAGGACACTGTACTCATTTTCATGTAATAGAAACTTCAGTGAAGAAAACCCAAACGCAGTCTGAGAAGCAAGTGAGTGTAATAAAACACATGTACTCAAAAGCAGAGTGCCAACAGGTCAGAGAAGAAAAAAGGGGGATCACAAAACACTACAGAGAAGACACAACAGCTGAAGACAGTCTCAAGAAAGGGCTCAGCAGACAAGGAAAAGGGAATGGTCTCCTGCCTAGCGGGACCACTGAACATCATCCTAAAGTCACAGCCTAGATAAAAAATATGTCCAGAAAGTAACAGTGCTTAAGTCTATCATATATACATCCTTTTGCATGTATAATACTTTATTAGTAAATAACATGATGCTTTGGTAATAATACTTAATGCCTCTTTACATGGTCTGTTAATTTGAACACTAAAAAAATGACGTAATTATTTTAAGACAGAAACACTGATATTGGTGTTATTCTAAATACCTTAACTAGCCTGTATCTTCAAGTCTCACCAACACAACAGTGCTTATTTTTAAAAGTAGGTTAATTTAAAAGATGATAGTTTGTTACCTTTTAAAAGATAAATTCCTCCCTGAATGTAATTTAGAAGATTTAGTAAGACTGAAGGCACAAAACAATGAACTACGTGAGAAATCACCCAGAACACCTGTCATAAGTAAACACTAAGTACATGTTAGTTGATTTAAAACCTGGTTTTCCCTGGAACATAATCTGAAAATTACCAATGTAATTCTTGGCTAGAAAGCATAATTATATATCTCTACAATACAGTATTATAGAATGTTTTGTCATTAGTGTTCTAGAAAGTTAAATTAGCCCAACTAAGATAGTTTCTCATTAATAAATAGTAGAAATAATAATTATTAGTCTATATTTGAATGAGTAACAAAAATGGAACAAGATATTAACATATTACCTATCCCATGTAAGAAAAACACTGTAAATATGGTTTCCATATGTAAATTACATATTTAAAAACATAGAAACTATGATCTGATATATAATTGTACATTCTAAGCAAGAAATAGAAATTTATCATGAAAATTAAAATAATAAAACTTATAGACAGAATAAAGTTGAATAAAGGCCAGAAATCAAAGGCGACCTAAACAAGTTTTCTCCCAAGTCACAGATTTAAGGTTACCATACATCGAAAAATTTTTTCTAGTCCTGGAATAGTCAGTCTAAAAGAGGATGATGAAAGGCGTCAGTTTGCATGAAACTATTTAAAACACTAGCCTTCCTCAGTGTGAAAAGAGATAGGCCATAAGTAGAAATATTTTAATGTATAAAATAAAAAAGTGATTGGATAGGATGAATATAAATTTACTCACCAAAAAGAAATATTGTGCTAGGAGATAGTCTTAGTAATTTGGGAATGATTTTTAGAAAATCAAAATGTATTCTATACAATGAATGATAAACATATGTAATTCATTTGCCTAAGGAAAAGAGGGGATAGGATAAAATAATAAATAACATAGTAATCAGAGTTGAATCCTTTTAAATATACTAGAAAGCATTGCCACCACAGTAAAGTTCCCTATAGCATCACCAGGAGGATTTGCTGATCTGAAAGACTATTAGTCTGCCCTAGCTCAGAAATGCAATGTCCCTATATAGTCACTACAGTTGAATAAAATTAAGCAAGACACTATAATATTTCTCTACAACTTACAAAATAAGAAAATCATCCTATGGTAATCACAAAAACAAATGGTATGACTCATCTCAAACATTTTCTTTTTACCCAATTGTAAAAGGTGTTTTGTTTTAGGTCATAACTTTATCTCTCCATTCATTTACAAAAATTTAGCAAGCACCTACTAAGTACTGAACACAAATATATAGGATAATATCCACACACTCAAAGAGTTGTGAGTTGCCAAGGACGATTGGGAGACCGATGTGCAAAGCCCTGTAACTCAGACAGTTATAAGGTTCTTGAGAACACAGCAGAGGAGGGAATGAAGAGGACATGATCCTTGAGCTGAGATTCAAGGGACAAGCACTTTACTGATGAGCATGTGGAGAAGGTGAGAATGGAACTGATGCAAAGATAATCCAACAGAAAAAACAACTCATGCAAAGACATAGAGGCTTTACCATACATACCTATGTGCAAATGACAAGTGGGTGGTTGATTAGAAAAATGGTAGCAGATGCATTAATAATAGGAAGTATTGCCTGGGATTTGGCTGGAAAGATCTATTATGTGAGGTGCCTACCATATTTCCCTGAAAATAAGACCTACCCAAAAAATAAGCCCTAGCAGGATTTCTATGCATTTGTTAAATATAAGCCCTACCCCAAAAATAAGACCTAGTGATGCAGATATGCTTCATAGCCACACCATGCATTTTGGCGTGGAGCAGTAAGGAAGACTGGAATACCTTTTATCTGCCACAGCTCTTTCACACTTGTGTGGCTGTGCGTGTGATAACCATGATTGCAGACATCCTATTGTGCACGTGCAAATGGCTAGGGGGAAAGGAGTTCATGCATCACTAGTGCCAGCCCCACCAACAAGGTGGGCTCCCCTGTCAGGTTCCAGAAGAAGATGACTTAACTTCTACAAATGACTTTACAAATGTAGATTGTTGTATTATACTTGATAAAAATAAGACATCCCCTGAAAATAAGCCCTAGTGTGTCTTCTTGAGAAAAAATAAATATAAGAGAGTGTCTTATTTTCGGGGAAACATGGTACATATATGGAGCACAATGCCCTCATGTTCTACAACAGGGAACACAGTGGCTACTTCCCACCTCCTCATGTAGCCAGGAAAGAAGGGACAGGATGGGAAGGGACAAGAGAAAGGAAAATTTCTCTCTGATGGTTGCTATTTCCTGCCTCCTTAGCCCAGAGAACTCACGCAATACTACATTAGGACAAGGACCAGCATATGTAGTTCCTCAGAATACCCAAATAAGCCATTACTTATTCCCTATCTTATTATTCCTTAAAATTTCCACAGAGAGGTGAGAAACAATGGTGCACAAGTAGTCCATGCCTACAAAAGATGCATTAGTCAAGCAATTCATTTACATAGACACTGAGTTTTTTCTTACATTTAAAATCTCTAAAATATTAATAATGTAATTGACAAAGTCTAGAGTTCTCTCAAGCCCTTTTGGGACTATTTAAATTGTCTAAACTTAAACTGCTCATTTTTTAACAGTGCTCATTCTTATACACAAAAGGCTGAAGTCATTGTTCCTTTACTTGACTTCAAACTATGGAAATATTAAATGTTATACCCTCCGAAATGTTAAACAACTATTTCTAAGACCTATGCTATATCACGCTTTTGAATTCAGAGAGTTATATATTCAAAGGCAACTTTGGAGCACTGTTTGAAAAAGATTTGCTTTTCATATATTGTCTTCACAATCCATAGTTACAGGTTATTCTTTTCATGAAAAAGACAAAATTCTTTGTCTTTTTTTTTTCTTTTCTACTTAAATCTGGAAGCAAGCTGAAGCAACAGCCAACACTTCTCAGACTGTAAGTTATATTCTAATTATAGGTTCACATTTTGAGGAAACACAACAAAAACCTTTGCTTCTATTTGTAAGTATTTTCCTGAAAAATGATTGTTTGAAAATGTCTCAGGCTATGATGAAACTGCCAGAATGAATAGAATAACAGAATAGGGAAGGACACAATAGAGAGAGGATATGCTGAAAGACAAAAAGAGGTCATATTTAGAGGTTGAGATTTTTAATGATCCTTTTATTGTGTCACTTTTTCTTCTAACAACAATACGCTACTCACATGAAACCTTAAATATTTCCCCTAATTGCTGAACAGAATTCACTGGTACAAATTTAACTCTTAGTCTTCAGTCTAGAAAGCATAGCAGATAGACCAGAATGCTAGACACAGACACCAGTGCATCAAAGTTCACTTCCCAACTCCTAGTAACATGCCTGGATCTGTGGTAGCCCTTTAACCATCTTATGGAAGATTTCTGCCTTTATGAAAATCAAAGCTCAAAGAAGCTTCCAGTTCCCATAGCTTACACTTCAATTAGTCATTTGAGAAAGCTTACTGAGAATTTACCATATTCCAGGAACTCTATAAGAATTTGGAGGAAGATACAAGCATAAACAAGACCCACTTCCTACTATTGCCAATACTGTTGATGACCTACTTGATGTTACAGTCCCCCTTTTCCTTACTAATCAAACCTGTTTTGTCTGGAGTACCAAGAGTCCAACCCAGTTAAGGTAGGCCAGTTGTTCTCATATGGATGATGCTCCCCTCAGAGTTGTTGTGAATATGGAAAGGGAGGACATTTTTGATTGTCACATGGTACAGGGATCCTACTGGCAATTAGTGGGCAAAGGCCAGGTATATTAGACATACTGCCATGTGGGGGACAATCTGTATACTAAGAACTCTCCTACACTCCACATAGTCTTCTTAAACATGGAAAACCTTAGCCCTGAACTTAACTCAAGGTACTTATAAGTACAAAATATGAGTTGTACAGTTCTAATGCAAACTGACCTTTTCAAGAAGTGACGACCATGCATATCAAGGGGAAACTATACTGTGTTTCATTCAGAACTTTACTAAGAATTGGCCATCAGTAAAACACCAATGACTGTGCTACTTATGACACTGGAAACAGTGTTGTTGCTGTCACAGTCACCATGCAAACATTTGACAGCTTCATTATGTATTCTAGCGTAGTCATGCTTAGGAATTTTGAAATATCTTGTTATATATTACTTTCCCTGACTTTCTCCTTTATATTATCTTTGATATTTATTTCATGATAATAAAGCAGGAAGTATAAATTATTTGCTTAAAGCAGCCTTGTATCCAAAAGCATGGGGAACTGCTGATTCAATTCTCTTCTTCACTCTTCCAGCCAGCCCTCCATCCAGAGGAGGCCCAGTGACCAAGTTCTACCTAAAGAGACCCAAACAGAAGCACCTGGCAAGAAGGTGGCCATAATTCTAGCATTGCATCAGAGATCCGTGACCATGTAGGCAAGTCCAAGAGAACTGATCCTGCCATCTCAGAGCACCCCAACTTCCCTGTAATGTGAGAAAAATAATTAGACCCTGTCAAATTTGGTTCCCTGCATCTGTGAATACATTTCCAACTAATACCACTACTGTGTGGTATTTCTTGGGGATCCATAATTAAATATAATGTTTATACTAATTAATACCATAAGCAGGACCTAGGATCTCATGTATGGTCTGCCTAGATTTCTCAATGAATCTAAGTTTCTAAATATCCAGCACCAAAAAGGAAGGAAAGAAGGAAGGGAGGGAGGAGGGAAACCAAACTCAGACTCTCCCCTTCCAAACTTGCTCTTTCCTTATTCCACACCCCAGTCAGTAAGTTAAGAACTGTAGTGTTTTACTGATTCTTCTCTTTCCCTCAGGAAGAAGAGTTGGCAAGCCCTGCCTGTAATTCCGCTTTCAAATTCTTTCTGATTAACTTCCCACATCCCCACCCTTAGCCATCACTTCTCTAGCTCAGAACCTCAGTACCCCTCATTTGAAACACTCCCTCACATACCTCACTGCCTAAGTCCAGGTCCCTTTCCAAGCCATCTTTCATGCTGCCGCCAGGTTTATCTGAAGCCTAAATCAAATGACTCCTTGGCTTAATACAGTTGTTCCCTTACTATTTACTGTTCAGTATTTTGGCTATGGATTTTGCTGTGGTTTGAGAAGGTGCCCCCTTCAAAATTCATGTTCAAACTTAATCCCTAATACAATAGCAGAAAGTGGTGAGAGCTTTGGGAGGCAAAGCCCTGATGAATGGGATTAGTGCCCTTATACAAAGGCTTGATCTTGACGGGAGCTCTTCTTTGCACTTCCCTCCCTTCTCTGTGTGAGGACACAGTGTTCCTCCCCTTCTGAGCATGCAGAAACAACGTGTCTTCTTGGAAGCAGAGGGCAGTCCTTACTAGGCATTGAACGCTGGTAACTTGATCCTGAATTTTCCATCCTCCAGAACCCTGAAGAAATAAATCCCTGTTTTTTATAAATTTCCCAATCTCAGGGATTTTGTTGTAGCAGCACAGATGGACTAGTACAGCTTTTTAAGCTTCACAATCAATCATTCCTTGTTGTTACCCTACCCTCGCACTGCAACCTCTACAGTCTATTGGGCAGTCCTTGAAGTTATACATTTTTAATACTTTTTTGCACATAAAGCTCTCTTTGCCAAAATGGACCTCTAATCCTTTCTCTATTCAAAGAAATCACAATTAGGATACAAGGTCCAGCTCAACTGTCTCCCAAGCAGAGCTATTTCCCGCCTTTACAATAGCACATTGTATGGTACTAGTTTTGGTCTGTCACCCTGCTTGATTGCATCAGTTAATGGCAATAATATTTTACTTTTACAAACTTCACAGAACATGTTCTCTATAAGCAATGTATTTTATCTGCCTTTGTATGCTAAACGAATAGCACAATACCTGTTAATAAATATTTATAGCATAAATGAATAAATTCACCACACAAGTAGTTATATTTCACAACTGAAATATATGGCTCTGACTCATCACTAATAATCGCTTTTCCAGAATTAGACATTACTTTGTTCCTTTAAACTGTAGTATAAGATTTTTGAAATATGGAAGACAAGTGACCTGAGACTTGGTCCATGCTATCCCTCCCTAGATACATGACTTTAAAAATTTTATTTAAAACCTCTCTTTATATGTAAAAAAAATGGGTTGCATTTTGGTTCTAACATTCCTTTTTTTTTTTTGTAAATTTTATGTTTTGTTTTATTAATTTTTTTTTTAATTGTTGGGGATTTATTGAGGGTACAGGAAACCAGTTTACACTGATCACATTTGTTAGGTAAAGTCCCTTTTATAACTGTTTCTTGCCCCCAAAAGGTGTGTCACACACTGAGACCCTCACCCCCACCCCCATTCTTCCCCTCTCTGCTCTTTCCTTCCTGTACCCCCCCTTCCTTCTCTCTGCTCTTCCTTTCCCCCACCCCCTCCCTCCTTCTCTCTCTCTACTCTCCCCTTCCCCGACCCCCCACCGTGTACTAGATCATTACATTTTGTATTTTGTTAAATATTTAATCTAAATCATACTTTTCTTTACATTCTATGTCAGCACTTAACTAAATCACCTGACTCTTAATTGGCTCATATTTTAAATGATTATTCAATCTATGATTTTGGTGTCTCCTCCCACAAGCCAGCTGAAATTAAACTCACAAAGACGGCTGGGCATGGTGGCTCACACCTGTAATTGTAGCACTCTAGAAGGCCAAGGCAGATGGATCCCTTGAGCTCAGGAGTTCAAGACCAGCCTGAACAAGAGTGAAACCCCCATCTCTACTAAAAATAGAAAAATGAGCCAGGTGTTGTGGCAGGTGCCTATATTCCAGCTACTCAGGAAGCAGGCACAAGAAAATCACTTGACCTAAGAGTTTGAGATTGCTGTGAGCTAGGATATCACAGCACTCTACTCAGGGCACAGAGTGAGACTGTCTCAAAAAACCAAAAAATAATAAAATAAATAAATAAATAAAAATTTCAAAAGAAAAGAAAAAAATAAACTCACAAGGTCAATGAGGTTCCCCTTGTTCCTAAATCCAATGAAAATATTTCTATCATACTTCATGTCTGAAACACTTGACTCTGTTGACAGCTTCTCCTTTTCCTAACACTCTTCTTCCTCTATCTCTGCTCTCCATCTCACTCTCTTTTGTAGGGCTCTTTCCTCCTCATCTGTCCTTTAAATTTCAGTGATTCATAGGGCTCTCTCCTTGACCTTCCTATCCTACTACATACTCTAACTGGCAAGGATACTCACTCCAGGGTGTCATTTACCATCAATAGCTTGAATTCACCTATAGGTTAATGAGCTCACTCAGTATGGACATCCCACAGGTACCTCAAACTCAACATATCTATGGCTTTCCTATGACTTTTCCTTCAGAATCTGTTTTTCTCCTAAAAATCTCACCCTTGGTGCTCAGCATTTCCACAACAACATCATCTGTAGCCACTCTGGACATCTTGATCTCTTTAAACCTTATAGGTAGTTAATCACTAAGTGCTGTCAAATTAACTCCTAAGTAGACCACAAACCCATCCCTTCCCCTCATCACCTTGACATCTAGTTATCTTTCCTCAACCTGAACTACCACAATAGCCTTCAGACTGATCTCCCTCTCTCCAGCCTCCCCTTCTCTCATAAATTCCCTTTGCTATAAAAGTCACTCTTCTTGTAAATAAAGTCAATTGTTTCCCTCCTCTTTTCATATGCCTTCAAGATATAACCTACTCATATCTCTATACTTATACTTCGTATTATACTATGACACATTTTCCTCTTTAAATGTCTATCTCTCCCACTAAACCATAGATTCATTGTGGGCAGGGACTATGTAGAATCCATCTTTGAACTTCTAGTATCTAGCATTGACATTTACTCTACCTTGACATTTACTAGGTACTCATGTCAACTAAATGTAATAGCAGGTGAACACAGCAATATGGGAGGTGATACCTAAATTAGTTTTGGAAAGCTCCAATAGCTCCCAGGCATATGGATCTGGGAGGAGTGGAGGTACATTCTAAATGAACAGTATTTCTTCTCTCTTTTTAACTGAAAGAGCAGTTAGACCTCTGACATGCTTAATAAACATCTGAGCAAGAGATGAGGGGAACCCTTCTGGGTAACAAGATGAGTCTCAAATATAAAACCATTTCTTCTTATAGGCATTCATGTCTTTTTTTGGTATCTAACATACTCCATTCAGACTGTACTTGCTAATATAAGTTTTCTAGTATCTATTTTTCATATGACGGGGGACAGGAGGGCAATATAGGAAGAAAAGAAGATTAGGCATGAACCTTTGCTCCCCCTGTACCTTCAATTCTACTTGTAAAATAAAAAAATCCACAGCAGTTGAATTCCTTGGAAAGTCCCACCTAACAACAGCTGGTTGAAATCCAAATAAAAGTCTATAGAATAGATTGCACCAATGGTTGCTTCCTGGTTTTGGCATTCTAGTATAGTTATTGAGATGTTCCATTGGGGAAAACTGAGTAAAGTACATAAGAGTATCTCTCTTTATTATTCTTGCAACTTCCTATGACTCTATAGTCATTACAAACAAAAAAGTTCTACCTCCCTGTCTTACTACAAGTTCAAACTTCTTTTTAGAAAATTATAACATTTATTTCTACTTCTGGAAATAACCTCATAGGAGTCAACTAGAACTGTGTCTACTTGTTAGAACCTGACTCAAGGATAAGGAGAGGACTGCTGAGGCTCATTTCTCCGATCCTCATGGACCAGGATTTTCCTGTATCCAAGAGTTTCATCATTACTTTTCCCAAGAGCCATGCTAGGGAAGCTTCATTCCAAATGTCTCTGCCCCTGAACACACACTGGCTAGAGCACAGGTGTTATAGAGACAAGGAAGGAAAGCCCTGAAGAAGAGGTGAATCCGGGCAGCTGGGCACAGAGGCAATTTGTGACATTCCTCTTTCTTCTCTCCCTGGTTCTGGGAGTTAGTACAGTGGGAGCAGGTTAGTGAGGTGATGGCAGCAGGGTAAATGGTATACTAATTCCTTCCCAGAGAGGGTGACAGCCTGCTAGGAAAGGTCCCGCAGTAGACCCCTCCTCTCCCTCTGGCCACAGTGAGTCGCTCGTGTCCCCACTCTAGTAGCCAGAAGATATCCAGTGACCTTTTACCTGCTATAGCTTCTCTTCCCATTAGCAAGAACCAGTGGGCTGATTCATCTGTGTCCCTGACATTTTACTCTTCGCCACTGAGCATTCTTGAGTTTGCCTTCTTAGAAAATTAATTGGGCTCATTTTACTACTCTTTTTTCTCAATTTCTTTTATCCCTTTCAAGTTTCCTGAATGTATAAAACAACAAAGCCTAAATTCCTACTGTTCAAAAGGAGGCATCTCTATCATACAGTTAGCCGAATATAACTGGCTTTTGACCTACACCATGATGGGACTGAGATAAATAAACACAAAACTCCCTCATATGCTCCTTAAGTGACACAATACAATCAAAATAACAATAAACAGAATCCACTATGAGCTTTAGGACAAACTTTGTATTCTTGGATTGCAAAATGCGGTCTGAAATTCAAAGAGGACGCAAGACAGCTCTTGGTCTCTTCTGCTAGCTGAGGAGGCTGGGCTGACCATGAGGGTGGCTGCCCAGGGGAATACAGGCCTATGATTCACAAGTGTACACACCCACAATCAGAAGCCATAACCAGGCACAGATTGTCAACAAAAGCACAGATAAATCATGAAAATGCAGCTTATACCCTTTGGGGCCAAATGCAGAGGGGTAAATCCTAGGCATGAGGAATTCTGAGATCTTATGATCTAAGAGAAATGAGAAATGGGAAGAAAGGAAATGGGATTCTAGCCTCATAAATGCGAGTTTCCCAGGACTCGGACCTCCAACTTAAGAGTAATAGGAAGTGCTTTATTTCTGCCAATAAAACCAGCGAAGCGTTTGTCTTAGATCTGGCAATATTAAAAAGCTATTAAATGGCACAGCAGCCTCTTCCAGAGGCAGGGGAAAGAACACAGGCTTCCCTGAATCAGACAAAGTGCAAAAGTCTTCCAGAGATTCAGCTACAGAAAACTATAAAGCTGGAGATATATAGGTTTAATTACCACTCACCAGTATAGGGTTACAGTGAGCTGTCTGTACTCATGTGATTTTATTGCTAAACAGTGTGCTTCCTCCATGTTATCTTCCCCTAAACTGGTTAATGACAAGTTCTGAAGAACACTGTGGTCGAGGTATTAGTAATTTCCTTTGAAACATGCCTCCCTGTTTCTCACACTTTCGCCAGGCTTTCCCATCCCATAAACACAAAATCAGAAAGACCGTCAATGAATCTTGCTGCAAACACAGTTCTTGTTACAGCCCAAGCCAGGGAGGCCTGTTCAGCAAGTCTCTTACTGCAAAATTTGCTATTAAACCTGTCAAACAGACGTATAAGAAAATACTGCTTCACTAAACAGCTGTTAAGTTTCACGAGCATAAAAAGAAAATACCATCTAGCTATACACTGTTAACTCAACAGAAATTCACCATTCAGTTTTAAAATCTGATATGCTGGTGCAATTTTCCTTAAATCCTAACATTTGCTCTCTGCTATGAAATGGCTGCCACATAGACCATTAGCAAACACGGGCTGAGAACACACATACTTATTTGCAACAGTGCGTGCTCCCTCCTGCAACGGGGACATAGAGCATCTGTTGCTTCAGGCTCTTACACAGGAAAAAGAGCACTTCTCAGTGGCGTCAAGGGGGAATTAATGTGCTGATTTCTCTCTGTCTCAGCGGTCAGATATTAATCAACGGTTGCAAAAGAAAAGTGTTAAGCCAAATAGATTCACAGGAACGGAGCTAAAACAATTATTCAAAGTGCTTAATCAGTCAATGTAAAATAAAACCAGGGTAGCACTCCATCAGGACACAGCCAACAAAATGATACTGAGGAGAAATAACATTCCTAAAACAAGTTTTCTGGGAAGGAGAGGAAGCAAGGTGACACAGCAGATGTTTGACAGCAGGAAATTAAAAAGGTAACCTAAAAAAAAAAAAAAAAACATGAGAAAGGAATTAGGGAAACACTTGAAGAGAGATGAGATGAGAGTGTGGAACGAGGAGGCAGGGGAGCTGTGTCCCAGGCTAGAGGGGAGAAGGGAAAAAAGAACTAGCACAAAAAAGCAGGCGCAACCTGCTTTTCTTCAGGAGCAATTTCTAAAGCCAAAAAGGATTTTTTTTTTTAAAGAAGCATGTTTATTAGGAAAGTAGGTGTATAATTTAAAGGAGTACGAAGGTGGACTTAAAGGAAAAGATTCTTGGATCTCAGGTAGAGACTGTGGAAAGAAAAGGGAACAGAGAGCTGGTTACCTCCGGGGAAAACCAAAAACAGCTTGGAAGGAGGGCAGAGGGAAATCAAAGGTACCATAGCTTATCTTGATGTTTGTGATTTATTTCCTGACATCTCACTTGAAGGATGAAAAGCCATAGTCGGGTCTGACCAAGTCACTGTGATGGGAAATGAGGTGAGGAAACACTATGTTAGGAATAATCACCCCATAATTGCCTAGAGGTCTACTAAATCTGTGAAGGATTGCCCTATTTCCTAAATGTAGTGTGTTTGATTTCCCTCCAGAGAATGCAGGAAATTGTGCCCTTTGAAACAGATGAGAAGCTTTGGATAACATCGGATTCTACTGGAAAGCCCCCTGGTAATGACGCGGCAACTCGAAGCCTGCACAACAGTGTCAGATACATTTAGCAGCAGATGAGGGGAAGTTTGTTGTGACAGCTGTGCAGAAAAAAGTCTAAAGGTTAGGTGGATTTGCAACATGAGAAGGTGATTTGGGTTTGGAAAGAGCAGTCTTCTTAGGAGGGGAAAGTGCATAGAAAAATGAACAAAAGGCCATGCAGGGCAGTAGAAAGCAAAGTGTGCCCGGCATTGCTTCCCTGCCTGGGAAACACTTGCTGGCCAGTCAGAACCTCCCCAAAAGCAGCACCATTCGCTTCTGCAGCAATTAAGGCCTGACCAAGAGTAGGAATACTTTACTATCTGCAGGACATGGCTATACAGAAGAAACTTGAGTTGTACTTGAAGATGATTTTCTTTTCCACTTGCCTTCCCTGGAGACCATACACTCAGCTCTCTCTTCTCTCGGCTCAGTTACTAAGCCATTCTTCTTTCACTATTCCCCACGGGTAGAGTGGGAGGACAGAGGATGGCTGCTGGCGGCCCCTCACATACACACAGAGCCACACTGGCGCTCTTTTGACAAAGCCCTATGGATGCTGTATTTGCTTCCCCTCTGCCCCTGGCCTCCAGTGGTCTCTCAGAGGGCCAGCCACTTCCCCTAATGAAGTGTTATAGGCGGAACATGAAAGTCCTGAGCACGCCCAGACCAGCCTCAGAGGGGAAAGACCCTAGTGAACTGGAAGAAGGAAGACAGATGCCAAGTGACAGAAATGACAACTGAAAGCCTTCCAGAAGTAACCTCTGCAGTCCGCTATGGAAATCACATTCCTCACTTCATGGAGCCAAGAAAGAGAGGGGGAGAAAAGAATGAAGAGAGCCAGTATTGACATGTCCCCTCGCAAGCAACTGGGCTAAGTGCTATGATCTACCTCATCTGAGTTAACCCTTATGAGCAACCAATGAAGGAAATTATTTCTTCCAAAACAGAGACTCAGACAAGCTAAGTGGCTGTTCATCATCACTTGGTAGTAAAGGGCAGACCTTTCCCCACTTTTTTGAGGTACGTGACTCACCCTTTGGGAAGCCCTGCCTGATCCCCATGGTTCAGGTTGGAAGGTCCTCCTACAAGTCCCAGGACTTTCTGCATAGTACGTGGCACTCTGCCCTGTACTTACCTGTATCTTAGTCTCTGTCTCTACTCCGAAGGCTCATGGAAGGCAGAGGCTGTCTCTTAAGTATCCTCCAGCGCTAAACACAATGCCTGGTCCACATGTGCTTGAGGAATGGTGGGCCAGAAACGGCAGCCTATCATTTCAGACTGTCCCTGAATACTACTGTTTCGGATTGTAATTTTATCAAGTACTTAGCAAAATGAAAAAAAGATGGTTTAAAAAAACTATATATGTCCTATTCAAGATCCTACTGTACAGTTTCCATTATGCCAATACTACTATGAGGAACATGAGTAGGGACTTGCAAAATAAGAAGTTTAAGCCCAAGGGACTATACGGCACTGTGGTATTTGCTATTTCCTAGTTGAAATGAATGTTAGGCCAAAATGTTTATGTATGACTATGGGTTTTTTTCCAGGTTCTTTTCTGTTTAGTAAGGGGAGGAACTGGCAAGTCTGTCTTCACTCCCACAGTCCCACAGATACCAGTTATTCATGCTCAATGTCACAACTTCACAATGTTCAAGATGCTCTGAATTTTGGCAGGTTCTTTCTTTTAGAGATGGGAATTAAAATAGAGCCAAATTACCTTAGTCTGTGTTTTGAAAGTCATTATAGTTTCTGCACCCTGCAATCCTGTTCCAACGTCTGTTTCCAAACTAGAAAATACATGACTTGACCCTCAGGAATGTTTGTCCTAAGTCCAAGTCCAGGGAAGCGTGGCTTTTCCTGGGCTATCACCCCCTGGCACTCCATCAATTAGCAAGGTCTTAATCAACCCAGAAAACTAACAAAAAGAGGTCAGCCAAACAACTAAGTCCAGACCGCAGTAAATCTGCTTCTACTTACTTTTCTCTCTGGTACAGATTTTTAAAAAGGCAGGTGCAAAGGCTGATTTTACTGAATTCCACACCTAATGGGGGGAGCCAATTGTGAACTTGAAGTAAGTAGCCTCTAGCAACAAGAAGCAAAGTTGAACACACATTTAATTCAAAGGTACTGAGCTCGGAGGAAAAGATCAACCTTTCCCAATTTGTCCTAGCATTTGGATGATTCCATGGGTGGTATTTTAGGGCTACCAGCATTGTGAGGAGTTGCTTCTTAGTCTCCTGATGGCCTATATTGGATAGATTAAAGCATAAAAGAAAAATAGTTACTCCAAGGCCGCTGGAAAAACAGAAATCTTAATAAGCCTGAAAGTGGATCACTAAGTCTTCTATTTTTTTTCACTTTATTCTTTGATTCTTCATACTTGGTCTGAACATTTTCAATCACTTTTTTTAGTCAGCTTTACTGAATTATATTAACAATAGATTGGACATATTTAAAATATATAATTTTGTAAGTTTTGATGTCTGTTTATGTCCATGAGATCACTTCCACAGATAAAATAATGAACATATGTTCATTAACTTATCAAACATATGTTCATTAAGTTAAGATAATGAACTCATGATAATGAACACTCCTTCATGCCCCTTATTAGTCCTCTCCTCCTACCCTTCCTGCACCTTCCTATCCCCCGCACAAGAAAACTACTGATGTGCTGTCTACACTTGATCATAGCCAAAAGGCCAAGAACCAATTAGGTAATCTGCTTTCTGTTACCATATGGTAGTCTGAATTTCCTAGAATTTGACATAAACAGAATCATATAATATATACTCTTCTTAAGTCTGGCTTCTATCACCCAGCACAATTATTTTGAGATTCATTCATTTTGTAACATGTATAGGTAGCTCATTCTTTATTGCTGAGCGGTTTTCCACTGTGTGGATATACCACAGTTCATTTATCTGTTCACTTTCTGATGGATATTGGCTTCCAGTTTGGGGCCACAATAAATAAAAGTCCTATAAACATGCATGTATAACTCTTTGTATGGATATATGCTTTCATTTCTAGTAATAAAATGGCTGGACTATGTAAGTGTATGTTTAACTTTTTGAAAAACTGCCAAATTGTTATTCAAGATGGTCATCCCATTTTAATTTCCATGAAAAGTGTATGAGAGTTCTAGTCCCTCTATATCTTCATCAATACTTAATGTGGTCTGACTTTTTATTTAATTAGGTGAGTAGTGGTGTCTCCTTGGGGTCTTGTTTTATATTTTCCTAGTCACTAAATGTTGAGTATATTTTCACATGCTTATTTGCTAGTCACACATCATTTTTGGTAAAGCATTTGTTCAAATATTTTGCCCTTTGTACTGGGTTATTTTCTTACTATTTCTATCTTAGCGTTCTTTATATATTCTGGATATAAGTCCTGTATCAGATTTATAATTTGCAAGTACACATATGTATATGTATTTGTAGCTTAACTTTTTATTCTCTTGACAGTGTCTTTTGAAAAATGTTTTTAATTTTGAAGAAGTCCAATTAATCAATTCTTTCTAAAGCTCATTGTAAGGCTAAAGTAATCGTGACAGCACAGTATTGGAGCGAAAGTAGACAAACAGATCAGTAGAATAGAATAGAGAGCCCAGAAACCAAGCCACATTTATAGGAACAGCTGCTTTTTGACAAAGTTACAAAGGCAATTCAGTGAGAAAGGAGGCTCTTCACAGCAAAAGTACTAGTATGGTTGAATATCCATATGGGGGAAAAATCACTTTAATCTATGCATTGTGGGATCACTTATGTCCTCCCCCCAAAATTTATATGTTGAAGTCCCAACTCTCAGTACCTCAGGCTATACTTGCATTTGTAATTAAGTAACTAAGTAACAAGGTTATAAGGAGATCACTGGTGCGACCTTACTCCAATATGGCTGGTGTCCTTATAAGAAGGGAAATGTGGACAAGGACAGGTAGAGGGAAAGACACCAGGCAAAGACAAGGGAGAAGAGACCGTCTCTAAGGCAAAGAGAGAGGCCTCCAGAGAAAACAACTCTGCCAACAGCTTCATCTCAGACTTTTTAACTCTAGAATTATGAAAAATATAAAGTTCTGTTTAAGCCAGTTAGTCTATGGTGCTTTAATAGTAGTCCTAGCAAACTCATACATCATACCTCTCATCATAGACAGAAAACTGACTCCAAATGGATTACAAAACTAAATTTTAAAACCTAAAATAACCAAAAATTTAGAAAACCACTGTGACCTTATGAACATAAATTATAGCACTTTTAAAGCCTGTTTTTCCTTAAAAATATCACATAGATCACTAATATGAAACAGATAGAGGCAAAGCTTCCTTTGAAGGCTCAGGGATCCTGGGTATGGTTTCCCTAGTCCCCATTACCTTCCTCTGCAGCCTTTAAGACGTCTACAGAATGTGGATCACAAAGAATAAAACATGGAGGCCACTGAGGCTTGTTAACATGATGTTTGAATCTGCCCATGATAACCACCACTAATTTTTATGGAGAGGCTATTACGTATTACATAATGTGATACTTTCTTATAGTATTTTCTCTTTTAATTTCATGAAGTAGGTATTATTTATATCAATCCATCAGGAAATCAAGGCTGTCACAGCTGGTACATATCACAACTGGAAACTGAACCAAGGTTTGACTGCCAAGCCCATGCTCTTTAGAAAGTTTCAATGTTCTGGGATACCTCACAATGCCCTGAAATTCAAACATAAAAAATAAGAGCCTTTTGTGGGTATAAACCACTTGTACAAAATAATTGCCAATTCTTAAAAAATGAAATTCTTACTTTCCTAGGAAAATAACTCCAGCTAAAAATGACACATAATGAAAATCCGGGATATGCTTCCTATAAAGCCACAGCAGCACGTGATGCGCCATGGCTTAGCTATAGAGCAAAGTTTTGACAGACTCCACCTCTCCCAGATACACACACTCCTTGCCTGCTGTCAATCAAGTGACACATGGAGATCTGTGGCTGAGGAATTCCTTTGTGTAAAGGCCTAAGCAAGCCAGTTACATTTGCTGCATTCAGAAAAGGGACAGAGTAGCAAAATGGTTAGAAATGCATACTTGATATCCTATAATCTTATTTAATTCCCACAACAAACCTGCAAGCCAGGTATCATTAAGAGAGTGTAGTAGATGAGAATGAGGCTTACAGAGGATAAAAGATGTGGTTAGGGTCACACAGTAAATACGGAACAGACCCATGTTTGTACCCCTATCTGTAATTCTGTAACTGCAGAGCCAGTTCTTTGAACTACCACTCTATCTCTCTTGGGCAGAGGGACAGGAAAACTCTCCAACCTCCCTGTTGCACCCCCTGCTCCCGTTGTTCCCTGGAGTAGGGTAATCACTCCACCCGTCACCCTGCAGACTCTCTAAGAGAGAGTCAATCTAAGACTCCCAAGTCAATCTAAGATTGCTGGGAGAGGAAAAGTGTGAGGTGTTTAGGTCACAGGTACAGAAAACACAAGCTCTTGGAATTGGTAAAGTCATGCCTGCCAGGTAGCTTCTCTGCCTGGCAGTTTGTCTGCACCTGATCGGCTTCACACAGTTTGGGCTAGCTCGTGCATATCAGGAGCTGAAGTGCAGCATTCTTCCGACAAGCTGAACACCCAACCAGCACAGCCTTCTATGCTCAAAAACCGCCTGGGACCAGGAAGGTCTTAGAAAGAACAGGAAATGCTTGTCACCCACCTCTTCCACACTTTGGCAATAGTGCATTGAAGGTTTTTACCTGAAAATCATTAACAACTGCTTATTTTCTATGAAGTTTCAGGCAAAAATGCTCAGCCACACAATAGTTTAATCAATACACATCTTTACTGAGACTGTTACAGTTTTAAAGCTATAAAAGTTAGACGGTTTTGCCTTTCTCTAACATAATTACAAGTTCCATATTTTTGCCTAAGGCTAAAATGTAAATCATTTCCTGGTATACCACAACTTCCCAGCATCGACTATAATAAGGCAAGGCTGCATAGCATTTAAAATTAAAAACATCATTTTCCTAAATGTGTGTGTCATTATGATGTTTACCAGTGTGTTTTTGCTGGTTAAGTCCCAGTTCCTACGTTATTTCAGTCAAAGGCCTGCTGGCATCATGATATAAGCTAAGCAATGCAGCCTAAACCTGCCACAGTTTTTCTTCTCTTTGGGTTCTCTCGTGAGTTCCTTCCCAGCATACATTATGGGGCGCCAGAGGACCGATCATATTGCTTACAACTAGCAGGGGCTAAATTCATCTCTATTGGTCAAAGCCCTCCTTAGGCCTCTTAGAAGAAATATTGCTGCTCCTTCCCATTTGCCCTTAAAATATTGCCATTCCCAGGCCCAATGAGGCATACAAGAAAACAAGAGCTAAAGGTCTAACAAATCTAGGTAAAAATCCTACTTCCTTGCACAAATTTCTTCACCTCTCTGAGCCTCCTCCATAAAGTAGGATGGTAATACCAGACTTACAGAGTTCTTGTGATATGGGTTTCTAATGGCCACTGGGCACATAGTAAGCACTGAGAAAGCATGAGCACTTTCTCTTTTCTTCTTATCCACAGAACCAGTAGAATCCTCCTGATTCTACTCCCAATAGGCCCCAGACCCATAGGAGTTATAGAGAAAAGCAAAGTTTGTAATCACAGCTCAGGAAATTGTTAGAAAGAGAAAAACCTTTTAAAAGCTATGCTGTATTGACTATCTTCATGGGCTCAATCCAACAAAGCTAAGAGGGACCCACACGGCTAGGAGGTGGAGTTCTAAAATCAAGGAAACCTGGCTTCTAACTGCAGCTATACCAGGACCACTGTGTGACCTTGACCAAGTTACCTAACCTCTCTAAACTGTAGTTTCCCGGTCTGTATTTGGGGTAATAAGAGCAGTGCTTGCTTTGCAGGGTTATTAAAACTATTAGATGAGAAAATGTGTACGCAGGGCCTAATACAGTTGCTGGCATGTTGTGAATACTCATTGTTAGTGATCATTTATTACTAACTGTGACAGCAAGCATGCCTTTGTCATACTCACGGAAAGAGACAGAGCTCCTAGCCAGCATTCTGCTACCTTATTCACTGCCTGACTTCAGATGAGTCACTTAAATGTTCTGCACCTCAGTCTCCTGATCCATAAAACAGAACTATTGACAGAATCCCAACATTCTTCATGGTCATTGGGAGTGTCAAATAAAATAACAGGTGTAAAAGCAGTCTGTGAAAGATATGGTAAAGAAATTTTAGAAGGTATTATTATTATTATACAAAATGTTACAGAAATGCTAATGGATGCTAATCATAAGGTCTTTAAGTTCACCAAAAAGCAAGTTGGTCTGAATAGGGCTTAACTGCAGTCAAAAAAAAATTAGTAATCATCCCAGAAGCATCCATTAGCCAGGAAATCACACTTCAAAGAAGGGCTTTAATGCTTCATGCATATTTATATGATCTATTTCTGATTTTAGAATACAACAGCCCTTTTTACTGATACTAAAATCTCTTTTCTCACTGGCGATTTGGGGAAAGGGAAGAAAGGAGACAATAGGATAAGTTGAGTATCCTGAAAGCAGGTGAATAGTAGGGTGGGGGTGAGCCACTGAACAAGCCCACCCTGGAGGACCCTGAGCAGCAAACTTACTGGCATGAACTCAGAAGACAAGATAGGTCATGCATTATCTCCCTCACCAAAGGCCAGGAGCAAAGGGACGAGGGCTCCATAGCAGGCAGCTGGGCTCCAATTTTCCATTAGAAAATATTACTCAAACCTTATGCTTTCCCAGGGTTTCCCCTGGGTAGAAGACAGAATATGAGCTCACTCCTATTCCCTTCAAAAAGCTGACTAGCTCATCAGTAGATATATATCGAGCCTCTACTACATGAGAAAAACAGAGTAAGGCATAGCTCCACCATCAATAAATTGACTCACAGTCTGGGGTAAAAAGTTTGGAGAGATCCAAGATGAGTTAAGTGAGAGAGAATTCAGCCCCCTTGGATGAATTTTAAATGCAAAAATAAACAGAAAACATGAAAAGTAAAAGAATAATAATAAGTAAACACCAAAATCAAAAAGGCCACTTGAGATGCTTAATTCATCAAAAGTCAATAATGCACACAACTTAAATGAAAAAGTAGAAAAAGAACCAAACATGGGATTATGGAAAATATACTCCAGCAAGAAAGAAAAATGGATAACACTCTAAAACGTAAAGAAAGAGAAACTTCTAAAAACAGCTTCTTAAAGCAGGCAAAATTTAAACCATATTTTCTCATAAAGTTTAAATTTAACCATATATCCTCATAAAGATGTAAAAGGTTACCATCATTATGAAACAAGATCAGAATACAATAAATAGATAACAAGTTGGCACAATAATGGCTAAAATATGAAAAGATAAGGAAACCCAAAATGCAATCAGGAGTTTTAAAGCATTTAAACAGCAATGAGGAACAGGATGTAATTACAGAAAATACAATTTGTGATAGAACATTCAGGTTACCTAGAAAGTAAAGGGAATGTAGTACATGCTACAAAGTAAAGAGAATCAGCTTGGCATCAGACTTTTTATCAGACTGGTAAATGCTAAAAGACAAAAGAGGAATGTCTTTAAATTGCTTAGAGGGAATTATTTTAGATCTAGAATTCTATACCTAGCAAAACTATCACTCAAGCATTAGAGCAAAAATAAAGAAATATTCAGAAAAACAAGATCCAAAAAGTTTATTTCCATGTACCCTTTATGGAAAGGAAAATATTTTAAAATATATACTGTAGGGCAGGGGAAGGAAATTTCCTATAAAAGAAATATACAGTATATAAGAAATAGTGGAATTAATCCAGAAGTGAAACAAAAAAAATACCAGATGACAGCTCTGAAACAGACCAAGAAATCGGGCAATACTTACTAGGACATTCAACAAATACTATGACTACATAGTTGGAAGATATTGGTAATATGGTGGAAACATAGATATTTCTTTTGTCAAGAAAAAATGCAATTAGAAACTCAAAAAGTTTTCCAAGAATGCCTCACATATGGAACAAGTTAGATCATGGCAAGAGTCTGAGTAATAGATTGAATATTAAAATAGAGAAAATCCATCTGGTCTTGATCTTTGAAACATTCCCCTTTAAGAGGCATAGTCTTCAAATTGCATTGTTTTCTCCATATATCCAGTATTCCTATCAAATGTGTAGTAAATATTTAAGAATATTAACATTTGGGCTCGGCGCCTATAGCTCAACCGGCTAAGGCGCCAGCCACGTACACCTAAGGTGGCAGGTTCGAATCCCCAGCCCAGACCCGCCAAACAACAATGACGGCTGCAACCAAAAAATAGCCGGGCGTTGTGGCGGGCGCCT
>CAUYTI010018867.1:0-26143 GCA_963575145.1 Galago senegalensis | reverse complement strand
TCTGGGGCCAGTGCCCTACTCACTTAGCACAGGTGCTACCTTTTTTTTTTTTTTTTTTGAGATGGTCTCACTATGTTTGTTGCCCTCGGTAGAGTGCCATGGCATCACAGCTGACAACAACCTCAAACTCTTGGGCTTAAGCAATTCTCTTGCCTCAGTCTCTCAAGTAGCTGGGACTATAGGCACCTGCCACAATACCTGGCTGTTTTTTTGTTGCAGTTGTCATTGCTGGTTTAGCTGGCCTAGGCTGCGTTCCAATCCTCCAGCCTGGGTGTGTGTGTGGCCGGTACCCTATCCACTAAGCTACAGGTGCCGCTCTTTTTTGAACATTCTTATTTGCTTGTTTCAGCATCTTGATCATCTCTGGTTCTGCTTCTGTTTTCTTTTTCTTTTTCTTTATGTGGCTTTGCCTTTCTAGGAGTAAGAGTAACTTTTTATTGTTTGCTCAGCATTGTGTGAAAACGAATCATAAGAGACTCCATGCCAGATGAAGTTGGTCCTTGTTACAGTAAACAGTTTTGAATGGCAAATTTTCTACATTTGTTTAGCTTAATGCAGTTTGTTTCCAGGGAAATAGGGCTGGGTGTAATAGGTAAGCTTGAGCTTATCTTCTCGTGTAGAAAAGGATTAGACATTTTGTTAATTCTTTCTCCTTTGAGCAAATCACTTAACCTCTGAGTCTTCATTTCTTAATTATAAAATTGGGTTACTAAGTAGTACCTGTCTTCTGTGGATTTAGTTAAATATACATATTTAAACATATTGCCTGGTAAATAGTAAGAGCTCAATTAAAAATTACCTCTTATCTTCATTATCATTAGAGATCCGCTTAGTACTGAAAATTGGTTTGCAGGCTACTGAATGGTATTGAGTTACCACTGAAGAGAAAAAGCAAAGATGAAAGTGTTTCATTTGGGATGCATCATTAAGTATAACTGGCAGTTTTTCATAGATCTTTTTTGTTATTCTTAAATTTGAGAGGAAAAACTAGAGGGCTGGGCGGCGCCTGTGGCTCAGTGTGTAGGGTGCCAGCCCCATATGCCAAGGGTGGTGGGTTCAAACCCGGCCCCAACAAACTGCAACAATAAAAAAATTAATGGTTGTTTAAAAAAAAGGGGGAAAAAACTAGAGGGCTAATTCTGGTTTCTCAAGGATTTTTTTTTCATGGAACATAGACATTAGTACTTGTTGATTTTAGTGTGAATTTCCAAATTTTTTTTTTTGAGACAGAGCCTCAAGCTGAGCCCCTGGGTAGAGTGGCTTCACTGCTCATAGCAACCTCCAACTCCTGGGCTCAAGCCAGTCTCCTGCCTAGCCTCCCAAGTAGCTGGGACCACAGGCGCCCGCCACAAGGCCCGGCTATTTTTTGCTTGCAGACATTATTGTTGTTTGGTGGGTCTGGGCTGGATTTGAACCTGCCACCTTAGGTGTATGTGGCTGGCGCCTTAGCCGCTTGAGCCACAGGCACTGAGCCATGAATTTCCAAAATTGCAACTCAATTTCAGAGTTGATTTACTACTGCATACTTAATAGTAATTATATTTGGAAGTTTTATATCACATATATGTTTCTTTAAAAATATTTTACTGTAGTTAGGAATGGTAGTGATTTTTTAAATAGAAGTAAATATTTTATTTAGTATCTTAATTCTTGTAGGAAACTTTGAGGGAAATTTTGAGTCGCTGGACCTTGCAGAATTTGCTAAAAAGCAGCCATGGTGGCGCAAGCTGTTTGGGCAGGAATCTGGGCCTTCAGCTGAAAAGTATAGTGTGGCAACCCAGCTGTTAATTGGAGGTGTTACTGGATGGTAAGTGATATGAAAGATGTCCATTGTCTTTTCTGCCTGATTTAGTATTGCAATTAGAGGTACCATCTTCTTTAACCAATGAAAACATACTGACTTTTGGTGAAATTGGTCACTTAATGTGTAGCAGTGTCATGTTAAAGTATATTCAATGGTTACACATAGTACTTACTGCATGCCCAAAATTGCTTTAACTATTTACATAGATAGCTTGTTTCCTTCTCACAACTCTAGATTTGGTACTGTTATTATCTGTACTCATTTTATAGGAACTGAGGCTCAGAAAAATTAACTTGCCCAAGGCCAAATAACTAGTAAATGGTTGAATGAGTAGCTAGTGACTTAATTACCTATTTGAATGAGTAGCTAGTGACTTAATTACCTATGTCAGATGATAACTTAATGTGACATAGCTTATGGTTTCATTTGTAATAAATTCAAAAAATATTAATAGCAAATTTAGTAAGTGAATATCAAATACATAAATCTTATAAACTCTTCACATTTGAAAATTTTTATTGCACAGTATAACACAAATATAGAACGGTATATAACAAATGTATATTATAATAAATACTTATAAAGTGAACCTATGTATTAACCACTCAGGTTAAAAAAAAATATGGCAAGCACCCCAGAAACACTAGAGATTGTTAAGTAGTTATTTTGTTAATCAGTTAGTATTGATTTTCCTTGTAGTTGTATTACCAGTTCTATAACTAAATAATATATTGTAACTAAATAATATATTGTAGTTTACCTGGTTTCAAACTTTAAGTAAATGTAGTCATTATATATTCTTTTGAGTCTTGCTTTGTTTAACTTGACGTTTTATATAGTCAACCATGTTGTGCATAGTTGTAGTTTACTCATTTTTATTTGTATTCAGAATTCCATTGTATGACTATACCACAGTATATCCACTTGATGGTTGACATTTGAGTTGTTTGTATTTTTGGCTAATATAAACAGTGCAACTATACTCTTTTTTTTTTTTTTTTTTGAGACAGAGCCTCAAACTATTGCCCTGGGTAGGGCACCTTGGCGTCACAGCTCACAGCAACCTCCAACTCCCGGGCTTAAGCAATTCTCTTGTCTCAGCCTCCCAAGTAGCTGGGACTATAGGAGCCCACCACAACACCCGGCTGTTTTTTGGTTGTCATTGTTGTTTGGCAAGCCGGGCTGGATTTGAACCCGCCAGCTCTGGTATATGTGGCTGGGGCCTTAACTGGATGAGCTACAGGCACCGAGCTTATAAATACTCTTAAATTTACCAGTGTGTATGTTCACACATTTATGTAGGGTCTGTACCTAGGAAGTTATTAGGATATAGGGTATAAGCATCTTCAACTTCACTACATAATGTCAAACCAGGCTTGGTGCCCATAGCTCAGTGGTTATGGTGCCAGCCACATATCGGGGCTGGTGGGTTTGAAGCCTCCTGGGCCTGCTAAAACAACAGCTGCAACAAAAAAATAGCCAGGTGTTGTGGTGAGCACCTGTAGTCCTAGCAACTTGGGAGGCTGAGGCAAGAGAATCACCTAAGCCCAAGAGTTGGAGGTCATTGTGACGCCACAGCACACTACCCAGGGCAACATAGACTCTGTCTCAAAAAATAAATAAATAATGTCAGACCACTTTCCAAAAGTAATTGTAGTAGTTTACACTCAGAGCAACAAGGACTGAGTATTCCTGTTGCTCTGCATTCTTGCCAGAAGTTGATATTGCTGGAGTCTTAAATTTTTGCCAGTCTGGTAATATGATAGTGGCATTTTATTTTTCATTCACATTTCCCTGAGAAGGGGTGAAAATGAGCAACTTTTTACTTTTGTTGACCATTTGGATCTCCTCTTTGACTAAGCTCCATTGTAATCTTTTTCTATGAAGATGTTATTCTTTGTCTTATTGAGTTGTAAGGGTTCTTCATATATTTTGGGTTTTTTGTTTTTGTGAATCAGAGTCTTTCTGTTGTCTGGGCTAGAGTGCAGTGGCCTCCTCATAGGTCACTTGAACCTCAACCTCCTGGGATCAAAAGATCCTCCTGCCTCAACCTCCTGAGTTGAGTATATAGGTGTGCACCACCACACTCAGTTAATTTTTTGTAGAGATGGAGTCTCACTATGTTGTGCAGGCTGATCTTGAACTCCTGGCTTCAAATGATCCTCTAGACTTGGCAAAGTGCTAGAAATAGAAGTGTAAGCCACTGTATCTGGCCCATGTCTTTTTTTTTTTTTGAGACAGAGCCTCAAGCTTTCCCCCTGGGTAGAGTGCTGTGCATCACAGCTCACAACAACCTCCAACTCCTGGGCTCAAGTGAGTCTCCTGCCTCTGCCTCCCAAGTAGCTGGGACCATAGGCGCTCGCCACAATGCCCAGCTATTTTTTGGTTGCAGCCGTCATTGTTGTTTTGGCGGGCCCAGGCTGGATCTGAACCTGCCACCTTAGGTGTATGTGGCTGGCACCTTAGTCACTTGAGCCACAGGAGCCAAGCCCATCTTCCCTCTTTTTTTTTTTTTTTTGAGACAGAGCTTCAAGCCGTCCCCCTGGGTAGAGTGCCATAGCATCACAGCTCACAGCAACCTCCAACTCCTGGGCTCAAGTGAGTCTCCTGCCTCAGCCTCCCAAGTAGCTGGGACACAGGCGCCTGCCACAACGCCTGGCTATTTTTTTTTTTGGTTGCAGCCATCGTTGTTTGGTGGGCTGGGCTGGATTTGAACCCACCACCTTAGGTGTATGTGGCTGGCGCCTTAGCCACTTGAGCCACAGGCGCCGAGCCCATCTTCCCTCTTTAATCCATTCTCCACAATGTAGCCAGAGTCATCTTTGCAAAATATGGTGTGGGAGTTCTAAGAGATCTGCTTAAATGCCACAAAATTATTATAGTATACCATAGTGTGGAGATTTCCTTATTTCATGTGCCTTTGGGGATGAATTTATGTAGGGAGAAGGAAGGAGCTGGATCATCTCAAGGTGACTATGATATGAACATTGCCACAAAAGCATCTTCCTGTGTATCCGAAAGCCTGTCAACTTGTCTGATACTGATTTGTTTTTTGTAGGTGTACAGGGTTCATATTTCAGAAGGTTGGAAAGTTGGCTGCAACAGCTGTGGGAGGTGGATTTTTTCTTCTTCAGGTCTGTATGCCAAATGTTCTTAGATGTCTTAATTGGAGTGTGCCCCGTTTCTTTCTGGGGCTCTAACAGAAGAAAGTGGTATTGGAAAAGGCTCTAGACTCAGTGCCTGTAATCCTAGCGCTGAGAGGCCATGGTGGGCTGATTGCTTGAGCTCAGGATTTCAAAACTAGCCTGACCAAAGAGCAAGACCCCATCTCTAATAAAAATAGAAAAACCTAGCCAGGCCTGGTGGCACATGCCTGTAGTGTCTGATACTTGAGAGGCTGAGGCAAAAGCATCTCTTGAGCCTAAGAGTTTGAGGTTGCTATCATTTATAATGACCCCACAGCACTCTACCCTTTTCATGAACCAGAGCTGGAAGGGGAACAAACCAGAGTGGAATTGGTGGGGAATGAGGAAAATATAGCACAAGAGAAGACATGGAAAGAAAGGATGGGACTGGGAAGACTGAACTGATGGCTACAGCCAGCACCAAAGCACAAAATCAGCTTTATTTTATAGTATCTCCACATGGTTGTCCAGGGGGAAGTAGCATAGACAAAATGGGGAAATAGCATAAACTAAAGACATAGTTTTGGTCTTAAAGTACAATAGGAAAATATAAATGACTTTAACAAAGGCAGATCATCTTGTTAATGGTTTCTACTCAACTTCGTTAACATGACAAGAAGGGGTCATGCTCAATCAGGTAAGGTGCTCGCCCCGGCCCCATATGCGGGAGGTGGTGGGTTCAAATCCAGCCCTGGCCAAAAACTACAAAAAAAAAAAATATGACAAGAAGCAGGAAGGGAAAGATCAGGATGATCTCAGTGTAGTTAACAAAACAAAGGAAAAACTTGGGCAGCACCTGTGGCTCAGTGGGTAGGGCGCCAGCCCTGTATGCTGAGGGTGGCTGGCTCAAACCTGGCCCCAGCCACACTGCAAAAAAAAAACAGCTGGGGGTTGTGGGGGACCCCTGTAGTCCCAGCTACTTGGGAGGCTGAGGCAAGAGAATTGCCCTAAGCCCAGAAGTTGGAGGTTGCTGTGAGCAATACCAGGGCACTCTGGTAACACCAGGGCACTCTACTGAGGGTGACAAGCCTGAGACTATCTCCACAAAAAAAGGAAAAACTATGTGACTTAGTGGTTACTACTTAACTTTGATAGAATGTGACAAGGAGAAAGAAGGGAGAGATTTCAAGGATCTCTGCATAGTTAACCAGACAAAGAAAGGGCTACAAGACTTCTGGCAAAGGGTGCATGAAGAAAGGAATATGGCTATTTTAGGAACAGAGGAGAAGCAGTTGGGCATTTATTCTCTGAATGTTCCCCAGGCTGTGAAGGCCCTGCCAGTCTCAGAGCCCAATCGCTACATACCCTGGGCAACTGAGTGAAACTCTGTTTCAAAAAAAAGGGAGAGGCTGTAGAAAAGACCTTCAAAATGACATTGCAGTGTTGGTTAAGTCCAGTATTCAATGAGTAGAGGGATATCTCCTTGCTAGGGGAGATGGGATGTAGGGAGTCTTTGGTGAGCACTTATGTTATCTGTCACCATAGGGCTGAGGGTAGGGGGCAGGCATGATACTGGGAGATCCTTTAATCAAATTTGTTACTTAGTTTCAAAAATTCACTTGAAATTGTTCTTTTTTTTTTTTATTCATTTTCAAGACAGACTCTCACTGTGTCACCCTTAGTAGATTGCTGTGGCATCACAGCTCATAGCAACCTCAAACTCTTGGGTTTAAGTGATTCTCTTGCCTCAGCCTCCAGAGTAGCTGGGACTACAGGCACCCACCACAACCACACCACCGGCTATTTTTTGGTTGCAGTTGTCGTTGTTTATCTGACTCAGGCTGGTTTCAAACTCACCAACTTTGGTGTATGTGGCTGGTGCTATAACCACTGTGCTATGGGTGTCCAGCCTCAGTTGAAATTTTTATTGGAATTTCATTGGAACCATATATTTAAATTGGGGAAGAATTAAGTATCTTTTATGATATTGAGTCACCTATCTGTGAACATGAATTTTCTCTCCAGTTTTTTAGGTCTTTTTGAATGTTTTTGAACAGATTTTTATTATTTTTCCATACACATGTCTGTACTTCAGTTTTATTTCTAGATGTATTATTATAACTTTAATTGCTCTGGTGGATGATGTTTCTAAAACTACACAGTCTAATTTATGCTAGTTTGTTGAGGTAACATTGATATTTTGTATTTCTCTTATAGCCAGCCACCTTGCTAAAGTCTCTCATTTCTGAATTATCTGGGATTCTTTGGGGTTTTGTCTGAAATTAATTGCTTTTGCTTACCAACCTGTAGGTAATTTCCAGCATTTTTTTAAACTTTCCAGCCCACATGTGCCGGCAGTCCATCCTGTGTTCTGATTTCAATCACTACAGAACAGCAGCACTTGTGGCGAATGTGCTCTCCTGGAAGCATGATGTTAATCTTTGCCTGTAGAGGGTATTACACAGACCTTGTAGGGGGGAGGGGCTTTCTTTTCCCAGTTTTGCTGTTGTGTTTTGCTTCTTAGCTCCTACAGTGTATAAATATGACACAGTTTGTTTATTCATGTAAAGCTACTATGACAGGAGCTGCCATTCCAAAGGCAGCATTAATGGGATGTGCAATTTCAGTGTTGGTAGGTGATGACAATTTGTTCCATGAAAAGACTATCAGTTAACACTCTCAGGAACAGTATATGAGTATCTGTTTCCCAACATCCTTCCCAACACTGAATATTGTCAATCTTTTATTTTTTGTGCAATATGATAAAATGTGTCAGAAACAAAACATTAATACTTATTAAAGTGAAGTTCTTATACAGATTGGAAATTTAGAACATCCTCTTGAAAAAAATGGATAAATTATGTGCTTTTCCTTGTATGTCTATCATGAAGTTGCCCATGATAAATCTCTGGAAGCACATGCTAAGATTCCTTTCTGAGCAACTGGTATCTTTTCTCCTGTTAAGCAACAGTGCTTTCTGTCTGACAGCCTTGCTCTGTTCACATTGTCAAGAAACTTAGACATTCACAGGCAAATTGACTTCTCAGAGCTGATTTGTGGAAACATTGGTGTTGGCTATAAGTGCCAGCTCTTCACCTTTCATCTTGTCCTCTCTACTCTTATTTTCATTTTACCATTTTAGTTTTAAGCTAACTTAAAACTTTCTAAGGGGGGTGAGAGTATAAATAAATTAAAATAATTGCTGGCAGTTATTTCCAGTGCAAGGCTAGGGCCTTGCATATAGGGTGGATGCTGATTAGATGATGAGCGAATGCCATCTTCATATAAAGAATCAGATGGCAAATGCTTCCAAAAATGGAAAGCACTCTACTTCATGATTAATACTGATAAAAAAACATATAACAATACTCTGCTTCTCATTTCTTATTGTCATTGTGGTTGAAACTGAAGCTTGCAAACCATACTGGGTATATCAAAGTTGACTGGCAGCGGGTAGAGAAGGACATGAAGAAAGCCAAAGAACAGCTGAAGATTCGTAAGAGCAACCAGATACCTACTGAGGTCAAGAGCAAAGCTGAGGAGGTGAGACTTGTTTATATGCAGTATAAGAAGGGTTCATACAATTTTGTGTGTAAAAATGGGGTAGACATACCAATATCTCAGTGATGGACAAGTCTTAAAGATTATAAGGAAGTTGGAATAATAAGACAGAAGCCTAACTTGGAATATCTTCACTTCAGAAGGATTTTTTGAGAATCTAAATAATTAAACTGTTTGGTACCTCTTGCGTGAGACTGCAAAGTGATATAGTCCTAGTCCCTGTTCATTTCTGGATTGATTTTGAATCATATTTTGTCTCCATGCACACATATCTCTGAAACATTCATACTGTGCTTGTTCTACAGAAGACTAGTCCTGGAGTCAGCACTCTTTCTGTGAAAGGCCAGATGGTAAATATTTTCAGTATAATGGTGATTCTACTATATAGTGTGAAAATAGGCATAGATGATATATGAACAAGTGGGTGTGGCTGTGTTGCAATAAAACCTTAATTTAAAACATGTTTGGCCCATGAACTTGTATTATGCTAACCCCTGATCTAGAGCATAAATCAGGTTAGGTTATATTTACTGGCACTGGAGGGACAAAAGAAGTCCTTCCTCTTTTTTTTTTTTTTCCCATGGCTATATAAACCTTTATTGTATAGGTAGGAGGGTGGGTCATAATTTATTTAACAAATCTCTTGTTAGAAGTCCTTCCTCTTTAAAAGGATGTCTTTTGCTACTACTTTATTACTTTTAGAAATATGTCAGATGTCCCAAAGAAATAAGTGCAGTGAACTGGGAAGAAATAAACCAAGATGAGAGTGTGAAGAAGGGCACTAGTACCTTCTACAGCCTGGAGTGATAAAATTATGCCACTAGCTCCCTCTAGATTTGCAGGGAAAAAAGTAGTCATGTACTGAGTGGCTCTTCATGCTAGGCACTGGAGACTTACAGGTAAATAAACCAGTCTTTGTCCTTGAGGTAATCATGTTCTAGTAGCAGTAACAGAAAAAGGTCATATAATCAAATAGAATAGGTGGTAGTATATGAGGTATTTAGGTTAAACATGGCAAAATAAAACACACACCTTTATCTTTTATTCCTTCTGCATTATTTCTGAATGATGGTAACAACATATAAAACGTCATACCCACAAGGATCAAGAGAATAGGAGAGGAGCACCAGTACACAACAAATTTCAGCAAAGTTTTGGAAGTAGGAAAACAGATAATTGAGTGGTAATTGAGTTAGCAGAGTAGAAAAACAATGAACAAATACCAGGTGCATGGTGACAGTCTCTGTATGATGGCAAGTGGTCAGTCAAAGCTGTGCCTTCACCTATAATGGGAAAGTTCCAAAGGTAGGTATTCTCTTCCTTGTGTCCCTTGCACTCAATTTCCATGTTACAAAAGTTATACTTTTTATTTCACTGAAACATTATTCAAACATTTATATAAGTAATACATGATTATTAAAAACTTTAAAAATAATACCAGAAGTATATATAATAAGTATAATATAAGTTTAATGTTTGACTGTTAACAAGCTGTTGACTTACGGAGGGGAGCTTGTCATAAACTAACCAGATGATTTGGAATTGATTCATTCCACAAATTATTTACGTTCTTGTTTCTAGCCCAGCACTGTCACAGGCCTTGGGGATATTGTGGCTGATCCTCCACTCATAGAGGCCATAGTCTGATTTGGGAAGTAGGATGAACATGAAGTTCACTGTTTAGCAAAAATGTCACTTCAGTGAGACCAGTTTTAATGGGGGGGTGGTTTAGCAAAAGGGTCACTTCAGTGAGATCAGTTTTAATGGGCTGGTGGAGTTGAAAGTGGTACAATAGCAAGTTGAAGAAAGTATAGGAAGTAAGAAAGTAAACATAATAAAAGCAATTATTTCGAATTTATGTGATTTTTTTCCATATGAGGCCAGATGGCAGAAGTGCCCCATTTAGGGAAATGTGGAGGTCCAGGAGAATTAAGGGATATGGAAATGGTACAGGAAGACATAGGCATGTTGGGAGTGAGGGGACTTTTGAGGGTAAGGAGACAGTAATCCAGAGAGGCCAAGGAATGCCAATGTGTGTCTAAGTGATTTGTAGATGAAATCACTGTAGTTGAGTTCAAGAAATGGTCAGGGCAGGGTGCTTGATGTGGTGTTCATATAAACACTTTCTTGGCTCTGCACCTGTAGCTCAAGCGGCTAAGGCACCAGCCACATACACCAGAGCTGACGGGTTCGAATCCAGCCCAGGCCTGCCAAACTACAATGATGGCTGCAACCAAAAAATAGTCAGGCATTGTGGTGGGTGCCTATAGTCCCAGCTACTTGGAAGGCTGAGGCAAGAGAATTGCTTAAGCCCAGGATGTGGAAGTTGCTGTGAGCTGTGATGTCACGGCACTCTACCCAGGGCAACAGCTTGAAGCTCTGTCTCAAAAACAAACAAACAAACAAACAAAAAAACACTTTCTTTCTTTTTTTGTTGCAGTTTGGCTGGGGCTGGGTTTGAACCTGCCACCCTCAATATATGGGACTGGCGCCCTACCCACTGAGCCACAGGCACTGCCTCATATAAACACTTTCTAACAGGGAGGTTATACTTGGTAGGAAGAGGAACTTACCGAAGTTCTCTCTGAAGTGGGGTTGGTAGAATGAAGTGGTCAGTAGATTGATAGAGCACAGACAATGGAACCCTAAAGGGCACCCAGGTACATGCTGTGAACCTTAGGTGAGTGGGAATTTTTGCTGGAAGGTAGAAGAGAGGCAGGAAACTTTCAGAGTTTAAGAAAATAAGGATCTCATCTGTTAATCATCCTTGGATGTAATGAAGTGTGAGAAGAATTCATAGCATCTACTTGAAAGGAGGTCTCAGAGAGGAATGGAGGGGCAGACAGGTGGACAAGCAGATAGAGGGATTTGGGGGAGAGACTTCACATAATGGACAGCCTCCCTTGGAGGGTAGATGTCAAGGAGAATGGACGAAGCAAAATTGGAAATGAGAATTGCCTCTGTAACCAGTTTATTTAGTGATGCTTCACTCTTTCCTCATAACTGTCTGCATGAACTCCGTGTGCTCTTGTCCTTGTGTAAACTCACAGGTGACTCCCTTAGGATCTGTAAGTAGCATTACTAAAAGCAGAATCTGAGGAGTTGTCCTTGACTTCTGATTCCTCCTCATTCCCCATATGGCCAATACATCCAGTTATTAAGTCCTGTCTTAAAAACATCTCTTGAGGGCAGTGCCCATGGCTCAGTGGGTAGGGCACCAGCCCCATATACTGAGGGTGGCTGGTTCAAACCCAGCCCCAGCCAAACTGCAACAAAAAATAGCCAGGCATTGTGGCAGGCACCTGTGGTCCCAGCTACTTGGGAGGCTGAGCAGGAGAATCACCTAAACCCAGGAGTTGGAGGTTGCTGTGAGCTGTGACACCATGACACTCTACTGAGGGCGACAAAGTGAGACTCTGTCTCTATAAAAAAAGAAAAACAAACAAACAAAAAAAGTCTCTTGAATTTGATCACACTATGCTAGCACCTCTGCTACCATCCTGATTCAAATAACTATTTTCTCACCAGCCCTGATTCCCATAAGGCTCCCTATAGACTTAATTCTCCAGGCAGTGGCCAGTGGTCATATTCACATGTAAGTCAATTCATGGACTCCATTGTTGTTTGGTAAAGTGCAAACTCCTAAAAGGCAAAGGGATTAACATCTTTAGCAAGATAACTTATTGTACTATTTTCTATTCCCAGGTGGTGTCATTTGTGAAGAAGAATGTTCTAGTGACTGGGGGATTTTTCGGAGGCTTTCTGCTTGGCATGGCATCCTAAGAAGAAAGACTTCACTTCCATTGTTGCTGGTTTTTCCAGCCAGCAGCCTCTACACTCCATTGTAGGATACCAAGTCTCTCTTCTTCCTCTTCTCCTGTGCCTTTTTCCCTGCCATGGCAATTCTGAATGGCTTCTCTAGGCATGTGTTGGTACAAGTTAATACAGCCCTACCTTGAGCTTGGTGGTGGCAGAAGAGACAATAGAGACATTAGCTGTCCTCCTAGTACACTCCCCCACTTCGCCAATCTGTAGGTCAGCAAGAATGTTCCTTGTCCTTCTACACAAGATTCTTACCAGATCATGTTGCAAGATGGTTCACCACAGAGGATGAGTGGATCCTCAAAGGTTGTCTCAAACTGTTGATTTGGAAAATAAATATGCACATAGTTTATTATGTGCTGCATGGAAAGGAAGTGAATACATTTGCCTTTAAGCATGAAAGATTTTGGTATCCTGGTGTCTATTTTCTTTTTTAGCTGGTTTTAGATTGCAGAAAGAGAGCTATTTATATTTGCTATAATTACCCTGACAAAAGTGGCATCGTAAGTACTGTGAATGAAAAATCTGAATATGGAAAAGTAGGAGCTGTGCTGAAGGAATGATATTTGGTGGGAATGTCTTTAGGGAAACCAGCTGTTAGAAATACATTGTTGGAGGCTTGGCACCTATGGCTTGGCTCAAGTGCCTAAGGCGCCAGCCACATACACTAAGGTGGCAGGTTCAAATCCAGCCTGGGCCTGCCAAAACAACAATGATGGCTGAAACCAAAAAAAAAAAAAATAGGCAGGCATTGTGGCAGGTGCCTGTGGTCCCAGCTACTTGGGAGACGGAGGCAGGAGACTCACTTGAGCCCAGGAGTTGGAGGTTGCTGTGAGCTGTGATGCCATAGCACTCTACCCAGGGGGACAGCTTGAGGCTCTGTCTCAAAAAAAAAAAAAAATACATTGTTGGATCTTTTTCAAACTTTTTTTTTTTGAGACAGAGTCTCTGTTGTCCTGGGTAGAGTGCTATGACATCACAGCTCACAGCAACCGCAAACTCCTGGGTTCAAGAGATCCTCTTGCCTCAGCCTCCCAGGTAGCTGGGACTACAGGTGCCCACCACCACTCCTGGCTAGTTTTTCTATTTTTAGTAAAGATAGGGTCTCATTCTTTTTCAGGCTGGTCTCAAATTCCTGCCTCAAGGAAGATCCACCTGCCCTTGCCTCCCAGAGTGCTAGGATTACATCCGTGCCTGCCTGGATCATCAGACATGGCAAATCATTTAAGAACATGAAGATAGTGCCCAGGAATGTTTTCCACCATGCAGGATAATGCATCTCATGGCTGTTTCCAAAAGGTTTATGGCAAAACAAGTGATTTAGGTGGGAAAGAGAAGAAGCTCTTGGATTTTTATTTCATTAGAAAAGGTTATAAGTTTTGGATATGAAGTATTCTTCACCTCTTGTCAAAACACTTGGGGTAGCCATAGGTCCTTGTGCCAGTTCTATTTTTTTAATCTAGTTAGTATTAAACATAACATTTAAACCAGAATTTTAAAGAAGTAGCTGTCCAAGCATACAGAATTGAGAAATACAGTGATAGTACATGTGAAATAAATTGTTTCTATCATTTGTAATCAGCTGTCTTGTGATGACCACAGCTCTTAGAATTATTCCTTGAAATAAAAGTTTATGCATGCACAAATATAGAAAGCACATTTTATTGTCATGGCAATGTGTTATGTCTGCAATCCCAACTAGAATATCAGCTTCCATAAAGCAAGGCTTCTGTCTGCTTTACCATTGTACTCACAGGGCCTACCACTTAACAGGTGCTATTTGTTGACTGTCTGAATAATAACCTTACAGAAGAAAAATTCACTATGAAAGGTTAGTTTTACTAGTAACTCTTAAATTGCAGACTGTCCTTTGAAAAATATGTGTTTCTAAAGCCATTCAATATGTTTTTAACCTATCTTGAAAATGATGTATTGAATTTTAAAATTGAAACTTCTAGTGGCTATGTGGAACTTTGTATAAATCACCTGTTTGCATTTTTCTTATTTAGAGCAAGATTAATTTGCAATGTATGTGAATCATCTCAAAATTGTACTGGTATGAACCTATTTGCTGCATATTTTTCTACAAGAACTTAACATTTTTCCCCCACTTTTTATTGTGGAAAATTTTAAACATATATTAAAGTAAACAATACAATGGCCCTCCCATGTATTCATCACCCACTTACAACAATCATGAAATTAATAGAATACTTGTTTTATCAATTATTGTGAAACAAATAGACCAACATGTGATTTTATCACATCTATGTGTATCTCTAAAAGGCAAGAACTCTTTTCAAAAATCAGAAATACTTCATCATACCAAAAGTTAAAAATAATTCTTTAATACCATCCAATATATGGTCAATGTTCAAAATTTCTTTGTCTTAAGTGTTTTACATTTGGAGTCAAAATCCATACAAGGTCCACATTGCATTTGGGTGATCTCTTACATTTCTTAATCTCACATGTCCTCCTAAATTTTTTTGTTTGCAATATATTGATGATCCTGAGTCATCTCTTAACTAGTTCCCCACATGCTGCTTCTGGTACCTGGGTCCCTAGGTGCCATGTATGGCGATCCTGACTGCAGCTAATTAACTACTTGTGTGAGTTACCCACACCAATGGAATGGTGACAGGAAAAGCTAACCGAATTGTTAGCTTTTGGGTTGCATGTTGGGGACAGTGGCTACCCAATGCTTGTCCAGTGGGGTGGGGGTTGTGTTTTGGTCAATGTTTTCCTGTGATTATTGGTAAGGACAGCAAAGATGAACAGGTTGTAACATAATAATCTGGCCTCAGACTATCCTGATTGTCCAGAATGAAATACTTAGGACCCTCCGGAAGTTAACTCCCAGCTGGTTGCTTCTGGGACCATTAGGGACATGTTTGAGGTTAATATTTCAGACTGACCCCATCCAGACGCTCTAAGAATGGACCTGAGTTCTGCCCATAGATTGGGACGACCACAGCCACTTGGGGTTGTGCAGACTGGTGTGGAGGTTGAACATCTGCACTAGTGCACACCTCAGGTTTCAGTGTGACTAAATCATCAGTGGAAGAGGCTCAGGCATTTGGGGTAAGGTGACCAGACGTCCCGCTTTTGACGGGACAGCCCCAATTTCAAACAATTTGTCCTGCGTCCCGCAGTGTTCTAAAAAATTCCAGATTTTTGGAAAGAATGCAGGACAAGCTAGGGGAAGGGGGAATAACGGGAGGGGAATATATGGTTTTCGGCTGCTGAAAAGGTTAATGTAACTTCATTTGGAAATGAAAAGTCTAAGGTAAACTCCCTACTCCCCTCCTGGGCAAGGTCACCCAGGTGGACCCATGCTCTACTCCTTTGAGCCACAGACTCCGCCCTATACATAATTTTTTAATGTATTATATTTTTAAATTGTACTTATGTTGAAATTAAAATATATATATATATTACAATACTATTTTTGCGTTCTATGAAAATTTTTGTTGCTCCATATAGACCAAATTTTTAATTAAGAACCCCCCCCACCCCAGTCAATGGTGTCCCGCTTTACCAATGTTAAAATCTGATCACCTTAATTTAGGGTAATATCTGAATTGTGGGCTTGTTGTGCCAGTAGCTTTGCTTCAGGTGGTTAAATGTAGGAGATAAAGTTTCCCCCATAAGAACAGGTGCAACCTGCTTCATGCAAAACTGAGATGACACCAGGACCAGGCGGCTCCATCTTTGAATGCACTATTTTCACTGGGCTAGTGGGGCCTGTTTAGGCACGTATTTTGTTCAGTACCAGAGTGCAGTAACACTGTGGGGATTACTTTTCAGTGGTGGGGGAGCTGAAGCTTTTCCTAGAATTGAGGAACTGGGCTTTGAATGTGTTCCGGGATTAGGCGCCCCCTGCCGGCGGGGATCCGGTGACAACGCACTCGGGACTTGCAACTTCTCATCAGCCTTAGGGTGGCGCCTAAGGAGTGAAAGCGCCTTGCCGGTACCGTCCTCTGCCCACCAGGATTCGGCAGTACCTGCACTGCTAGCTCTCGGGCTCAGAGGACCTTTCTGTCCCCTTCCGTGCCACTACAGTTTCTCCGTGTCCTTGCCAGTTAGAGCTACTCTTTGGCCCAGTGTTTCTCCCGTCGTGAAAGTAGGTAGGATGGGGTTTGAGTCTCTTCTTCCGGAAGTTCTCTCCAGAAAAGGGTCCAGGTCTGACTTCTAGCGGCTGCCAGCTTGGGGTCAACAAGGCAGCGTCCTTATTAAGGACACCTGAGTTGGGGGACCCCTTGCCTGAGCAACCCATAGCCACCAGTATCATTGTCATTTTTTTTTTTTTGAGACAGAGTCTAAAGCTGTCCCTCTGGGTAGAGTGCGTGGGCTGAAGCCATTCTCTTGCCTCAGCCTCCAAAGTAGCTGGGATTACAGGCGCTGCCACAACGCCCAGTTATTTTTTGGTTGCCGTTGTCATTGTTTAGCAGGCTGGCGCTGGGTTTGAACCCACCAGTGTATGTGGCTGCCACTGTAACCACTGTGCTACGGGCGCCTACCCAATATCATTATCATTCTGATATCCTAACAGACTCTTCTCTCAAACGGCCACTTGTTTGTTTGAATGTTACCACTCAGGTCTGAACATCCATGAACAGGATAGTAAGCCCCAACCTGGCCCAACTAATTAGTGTGAGAGCGCTTGCCACTGAATCTGGTTAGGTGCTGGCAGAAGACCAGGTGGGATTCTAGTTGGAGGACCACATGCTACAAATAGCTACTGTGTAGTGAACTATTGTACCAATGTTCTCTCCATGATCCTTTGACATTTGCCAGAAAGATGGACCTAACTAATGGTTGCCCTCTTTCTTGAAGCCTCTACTTTTGTACAGTTTTGGAAAATACAATCAAACTCTGCTTGAAAAAAAATGGTATAGGGATGGATTTGAAGTTTCTGAGAATCATTGAAGTTTTCATGATGATCTGTTTCTTCTGAGGGAAGTTTTTATTACATCCAGTTTTGGACCTAGTATGAGTCCTGGGAAATCAGATCCAGAACTAAAATACATCTGAGAGCAGTGGTCTTCATCCTTGCTTACACACAGTAATCACCTGTGGAATTTTAATCAGTTGATCCCATGTTCTCATAGATTCTGAGTTCATTGGTCTGAGGTGCTGTTGGGGTAGCCTGAGGTTTTAAAATATTTCAGATATTTCTAATGACCAGCCAATAACAGCTGGTGCTGATACCACTTAAATACAGCTGGTGCTGATAAACTTAAGAGTTTTGTTAAGTGATTACTTATTAGGCCTTTAAACCTTTTTAAATTAAGCGTCATAGACTTCACATGCCTTCTGGATAATGAACCCAAGCATAATATGACATGCTATTAAATGTTTTAGGAATTCTTGGAATGCATGCAAGGAAAGGAGTTGTTGCACTGTGGCAAAATGGAAGAGCAAGTTTGTGGGTTAATGGAATATTCATACGGGAATGACTTACCCATTACAAAGGCAAAAAACTACCTTTCCAGCTAAAAGGACAGTCACTAACTAAGTGATTAAACTTAGCATCACTAATAACCAACTTAGGGGTTATACCTGGTCTCTAAAATGGGGGATGAAATCACAGTTCTTACCTTACTAGGTTCTTTCCTAAAGACTGAGATTCTGGCTTGGCGCCTATGGCTCAAGTGGCTAAGGCACCAGCCACATACACCTAAGGGGGCGGGTTCAAATCCAGCCCGGATCGCCAAACAACGACAGCTGCAACCAAAAAACAGCCAGGCATTGTGGCGGGCGCCTATGGTCCCAGCTACTTGGGAGGCTGAGGCAGGAGACTCACTTGAGCCTAGGAGTTGGAGGTTGCTGTGAGCTGTGATATCCCAGTACTCTACCCAGGGGGATAGCTTGAGGCTGTCTCAAAAAAAAAAAAAAAAGACTGAGGTTCAATGGTAATCTCAGTCCTTAACACATTAAATGCACTTAGTAAATGTTAAGCTTTCTCTGATGGCCATTTTATTTTTTGTATATAATAATAATAAAATCAGAAGAATACAATTTAAATCAGTATCTTTCACTGCTCAAAGGAAGGAACAAATTGATTTGGAATTTTCAAAACTCTAAAGTAGTATACCTTGTGGAAAAATCTTAAAACAGTATGAAACATGAGTAGTTAACTCAGTAAAAATAATTTTGTAATGCAACTAAAAGCTATTTGATTATATGATTCCTAATGTAAACCTTAGCACCACTATCAATTGATAATTTGAAATGAAATTTAGATTTGTAGATGATGTATACATTATAGTTGTAAATGTTTTATAAAATTGTTCTATTAACACAAAAGTTCATTTAAATGATTTCATGGGAATTTAGCACTGTTACTCTGGTTTGTGGACAAAATCTCTCTAAGGCAACATTTCTTAAAGTCCCTCTGGAGAACAGTGAAGAAATGCTGCCTGCAAAACAGGTTCATTTTGGCAAAAACTGCATACAATATTCCTTTTGGAAGAATCATTAATTCATAATAGCACACAAAAATCTCTGAAGTCTGTCAGGATAGAAATTTGTTTACTTGTTTTTAACCTAGCATTCCCTAAATTTGTCACAGGAGCCTTTCTCTTCTGTAACAGCAATTCCTACAAATACTTTGGGAGAATGCTCCTTTAAAGAAAACTGTTTTTTTCTCAAATAGTATTTGAATATCAGGGACCTATTAGAATTTGTTACTGCTCTTAGTCATAGCAATGGTGATTCTAGCACTCAGTTGAGGAATGGTAATGGCTTGTTGGATAGTGTCTCTATTCTGTAAAGTGACAACTGTCAACAAGTTTCCTTCATCAGCTTTGTATTAATGTTGTTCAGATTCTCTGGAACAGGTTTTTATCGTAAGGATATAAAGAACAGATAAACCACCTAAAAATTTTAATTGTCTTCTGCCTGAGTTCAAATGAAATTTTTTTTCATTTGAAATGAATCATTCCTGGCTCGGCGCCTGTGGCTCAAGCGGCTAAGGCGCCAGCCACATACACCTAAGGTGGCAGGTTCAATTCCAGCCCGGGCCCACCAAACAACAATAATGGCTGCAACCAAAAAATAGCCAGGTGTTGTGGCGGGCACCTGTGGTCCCAGCTACTTGGGAGGCGGAGGCAGGAGACTCGCTTGAGCCCAGAAGTTGGAGGTTGCTGTGAGCAGTGAAGCCACGGCACTTTACCCAGGGGGACAGCTTGAGGCTGTTTCAAAAAAAAGAATCATTCCTACCACTAATATTAAGCACCTCTGCCTAGACACCATGGTGGGGATGCAAAAGCTGAAAGAAATGCTCTTTCTGGCATCTGGAAAGATGCTTTGTTGTCCATTATCGGAAGTCCAAAAGGTATTTAGTTAGTTTAAAGGAAACTTTTTTTTGCAGTTTTTGGCCAGGGCTGGGTTTGAACTTGCCACCTCTGGCATATGGGGGCCAGTGCCCTACTCCTTTGAGCCACAGGTGCTGCCCTAAAGGAAACTTTTATAATTTAGCATATAATAGTGTCAAAATTGTGATGCTGAAGGGTGAGTCCTTACACCTTACATACTTGATTTGATGTAAGTTTTTTGAGTGGCACTAGTGGTCTGAAGGCTAAAGAGCACTCATTAATACCTATACCTAATAGTTTTAAGATACATTTAGTATAAAACCAAAAATTTTCACTTAAGTTTATTTTAGCAGCTCAGTTTTATTACATTCTACATATTTGTCTTTAATATATTTATATTATTTTGCCTGTTCTGCATAGATGGCATATTCATTAACTTTTACAGTTGCATTTTTCATTTGTCATTTGCTGCTACCTGGCCTGAACAAAGTCAGGAAGATAAATAAAACTCCCTTGGTGGAAACATGGAGCAGAATTTAACTTCTCAGTAGAACTTTACTTTGATGCAGACTTCAGTGTCAGGTTTTCTTCCTCTTCTTTTTCAAATCCTGAACAGACGAGTGATCTTCCCTTGGCATTCTGAGCACAACACTTACGCAGTTCTTGGATGACAGCCTGACACTTGGATTCCATGTAGTTATTGGCTGAAAAAAACAGACAGGCAGACCCTAGTCATGATCTCATAGGACTAAGAGAACTTTAGGTCAGCACTTCCCACCCTACCTATTCTTTTTTTTTGTTTCCGGCCAGGGCTGGGTTCGAACCCGCCACCTTCAGCATATGGGGCCAGTGCCCTACCCTTTTGAGCCACAGGCACTGGCCCTGTTTTTTATACCTAGAGCAATTCAAGGGTGAGTTCTAATCCCCACCATACCCTTTACTAGTTTTGTGACCTTGGTCAAGTTTTGTAGCTTCTGTGTCTATTTCTCCACCTCTAAAATGGGGTTCACAGTAGCATCTACCTCACGAATGAAGTGATTAGTATATGTAAAGTCCTTAAAATGGTGCTTGTCATCTAGTGAGTACTGTTATGTTGACACTCTTAGTTTTTCCAGGTCTTATCTTCTCACCTGCACCAGCTCTTTTAAACTTGATTCTTCTTCTTTTTTTTTTTTTGAGACAGAGCCTCAAGCTGTCCCCCTGGGTAGACTACTGTGGCATCACAGCTCACAGCAACCTCCAACTCTTGAGCTCAAGCTAGTCTCCTGCCTCCACCTCCCATGTAGCTGGGATTACAGGCACCCGCCACAATGCCCGGCTATTTTTTGGTTGCAGCCATCATTGTTGTTTGGCAGGCCCGGGCTGTATTTGAACCTGCCAGTTCAGGTGTATGTGGCTGTTGCCTTAGCCGCTTAAGCCACAGGTGCCGAGCCTTGATTCTAATTCTTTCTTAGCCATGGATTGCTATTTTGAATAACATTAAGAATTCGGGAGAAAAAGTTAAATGCAAAAAAATTTTCCCTTTTCCTTAAAGTTGGAGGAAGGGAAGAAAAGTATGTTTAAAATGGAATTATGTAACAACATTTTAGATTATTCTAAAAGATTTTATAAAACACAACAAAAATTAAAAGTCCAAGAATAAAAATTAAAAGTCCAGGGAAATACAGATTTTCTTAGGTGGCAGGTCTTTGGGGGAGCTTTGAACATATTTCCTTTGCACCTTTTTATATTTTCGTGAACATTTCTATTACCTTTTTTTTTTTGATAGAGTCTCACTGTGTCACCCTGGGTAGAGTGCAGTGGCATCACAGCTCATAGCAACCTCAAACTCTTGGGGTTAAGTGATTCTCTTACCTCAGCCTCCCAAGTAGCTGGGACTACAGGCACCCACGACAGTGCCTGGCTATTTTTGTTGTTGTTCTTGCTGTTATAGTTGTCATTGTTGTTTTAGCAGGACCCGGCTAGGTCCAAACCTGCCAGCTCTGTTGTATGTGGCTGGTACCTTAACCACTGAGCCACAGGAGATAAGCCTCTATCTATTACTTTAATAATGAAGAAAAATCATTTAAAAAGCCAATTTTCGCTGGGCATGGTGGCTCACGCCTATGATCCCAGCACTATGGGAGGCTGAGTATGGAGAACTGCTTGAGCTCAGGAGTTTGATACTTGCCTGAGCGAGAGTGAGACACCGACTCATGAAAAAAATGGAAAAACCCAGCCGGGTGCACAGTGAGCGCCTGTAATCCCAGCGGCTTCCAGAGGCTGAGGCAGCAGGATGCTCACAAGCTGGAGTCTGAGGTTGCAGTGAGCTACCAAGCCACTGCACTCTGCTTGGGGGCATACAGTGGGACTCTGTCTCAACAACAACAAAAAAAAACCCCAATTTTCAAATTCAGATAACCTTGTACCTTTTTCTATTTGGTCTTTTGACAATAATCATTCACTGATTAAAAAAATGAAATTTTCTAACATTTGCACAAACTTGGCAACTGCTGCTCTATTCAGGTTTTGTCATGAGATTGCAGCAATTCAGTCACATCTCCAGGCTCCACTTCTAATTTTAGTTCTCTTGCTGTTTCCATCAAACTTGTAATTACTTCCTCCCCTGAAGTCTTGAACCCCTCAAAGTCATCCATTCAATTAGAATCAACATCTTCCAAACTCCTGTTAGTGTTGATGTCTGCACCTCCTCCCATGAATTCTTAATGGTATCTAGAACGGTGAATCCTTTCCAGAAAGTTTTCAATTTATTTTGCCCAGATCCATTAGAGGAATCACCATCTATGGCAACTGAAGAGCTATGAAATGGATTTCTTAAAATAAAAAGACTTGTAAGTCACAATTACTCCTTGATCTATTGGTTGCAGAATGAGCATTATGCTAGCAGGCACGAAAACAACATTAATCTCCTTTTTACATCTCCATCAGAACTCTTGAGTTACCAGCTTCGTTGCCAATGAGCAGCAGTGTTTTGGAAGGGATCTTTATTTTTGTTCAGGTCTCAATAGTGGGCTTATAATATTTAGTAAACATGCTGCATATGGTAACTCATGTCTAAAATTTACCCCTCTGGGAATCTGAGGTAGGAGGATCATTTGAGGTCAGGATTTGGAGACCAGCCTGAGAAGACCGAGACCCCCATCTCTAATAAAGATAGAAATAAACAGCTGGGCATGGTGGCAGTCACCTGTAGTCCTAGCTACTCAAGTGGCTGATGCAGGACTTCTTGAGCTCAGGAGTTGAAGGTTGCAGTCAGCAAGATTGTGCCACAGCACTCTAGCCTGGCAAGACAGAAAGACTCTGTCTCAAAAAAAAAAACAGTAAACCATGCCGTAAATAGATGTGCTATTATTCAGATTTTATTGTCCCATTCGTAGAGCATAGACAGTGTAGATTTAACATAATTCTTAATGATGGTCAATGAGCATTAGCTTCAACTATAAGTCACCAGCTACATTAGTCCATAACAACAGAGTCAGTCTGTCCTTTGAAACCTAGCATTGATTTATGTCTAACTATGAAGTCCTAAATGGCATCTTCTTCCGATAGAAGGCTGCTTAATCTACATTGAAAATCTGTTTAGTGCCTTCATCAATTATCTCAGCTAGGTCATCAGGATCACTTACTATCTCTCCTACATCAGCACTTGCTCCTTTACCTTGTACTTTTATGTTTTGGAGACAGCTTGTTTCCTTAAACCTCATGAACCAACCTCTGCTAATGTGTCATACATTACTTCTGCAGCTTCCTCACCTCTCTTAGACTTACTGTATCTGGAGAGAATCTATAGTGTTCATGAAATTCTCAAAGGGGTCCATGACCTCCAAAACATTGAGATTTATGATGATTTGTCAACCATTCCTCTTAAACCCTACATTACTGGCCTTGTGGCTGTAGGACATTACTAACTTGTTCTCCCAATGTGGTTTGTCTGTCTCCAATCTCTTCCTTATTCTTCATGTTACACACACAAAGCAAATTTACCTAAAGCACAGTAATGATCATGTTGTTCTCTTACTCATGGAATAGGCAATGGCTTCCCATTACCTCCAGAATGAAGTTCCAACATGGTACCTGAAATTCCACCAAAATAAGACTCCTTTCTTCAAAACTTCTGCTTCCTCACCTTGGTTTCTTACATGGGGAAACCACCTCCTCACAATGATTGCCTGTCAAAACCCTACCCATTCTTCAAGGCCTAGTTCATGTGCTTCTACCTCCAAAAATATGTCCAAGTATACCTCAAGCAGAGGTGTTAGCTTTTACCTATGGACCTGCATAGCACTTTACTTTGGCCTTGTGGGAGACTGAGTTCTAGTTGCCTTTCCAAAATCTACTCCTCTCTTGTTTCTGAGCACAAGGTTACCTAACAAAATATTTCCTATTGTTTCTTGCAATTAGGTGTGACTTACAACTAAGCGCTTGTCAAAAGGATGTGAAAGAAAGTAAAATGGATGAATTCCACTTCACTTGCTTAAAAAGAAGCCTGGACCTCATCTCCTTCCCCCTTCCCATGAACAAGAATGTGGATATATTCATGACCTAACATGGAGCAGAACTATCCCACTGGCCTAGACCAGCCAGTTCTGCAAGAGAGAAATAATTTGGGTCACTTGAGTTTCTGTTTTAATCTTTCTTGCAGCAGTTTACTTTTTATCCAAACACAGGCTTCTTCATAGCAGTATATTAAATTGTATCATGCCTTGTAATTATTTGTATAAATATCTTATATCCCCATCTAGGAAGCCAACTTCTAATTGGTCTCCCTGCTTCCTACCCTGCCTCCTACAGTCTTGCCAGAATGCTTTTAAAAAAACACAGTTGTCTGGCTCGGCGCCTATAGCTCAAGCGGCTAAGGCACCAGCCATGTACACCTAAGGTGGCGGGTTTGAATCCCCAGCCCGGACCCGCCAAACAACAATGATGGCTGCAACCAAAAAAAAAAAAATGGCCGGGCATTGTGGCAGGCGCCTGTGGTCCCAGCTACTTGGGAGGCGGAGGCAAGAGACTCGCTTGAGCCCAGGAGTTGGAGGTTGCCATGAGCTGTAATGGCACAGCACTCTACCCAGGGGGACGGCTTGAGACTCTGACTCAAAAAAAAAAAAACTCTGGGCAGGCCCAGTACTGCTCGCTAGGGCCGCAGGCGTGCTGCAGGCGTCTCACAGGAAGAGTCAGAGAAATCCTCCATTCCAGGTAGACCCGAAACAGCTTGTGAGAGACACACACACCCCACGGGAGCCAGGGGAGGTGCTCCCCACTACAGGCTCCCAAGCTGGGCAGGCCTAGAACTGCTTGCTAGAGCACACTCACCCTGCAGGTGGTGGTAGAGGGGTCTACCACTTTTGGAGGGCCCAGAACTATGTGCTAGAGCCACATCCGTCCCTCGGACAGAGGTGGAGGAGTCCCTCGCTCCGGGCTCCTGCACTGGGAGGGCACGGATAGGTTTGCTAGCGCTGCATGCATCCAACGGGTGACGGTGAAGTAGTCCCCTGCTTCTCCCCAGCTACTGTGGTGGGGCTGAACTAGGATTAATCTGGTCGCTCGTGTACCCTGCACTACCGCTGCCATTTCCCTACCCTTTGGTTGCTCCAGGATGCTGAACTAGGACTGATCTAGCCACTACAGTTCCCCTGTTCCACTCAGAGGGGCTGAACTAGGACTGATCGGGCTGCTGCCAGTTTCCGGCCCCCTGGTTGCCCGGCAGGCTGAACAAGGTCTAACCGGTCACGCACTCTTCTGTGCAGCTGCTGCTGTGCCACTGCACCCCGGCTGTTCCAGCACCTGAGAACTGTGAGAAGACAACAGACATGCTCTGCTTGTCTCTCTGGGCAACCAGAAGAAGCCATCAACTGAACGGTTCTGATAAGGCCTCCGAACAAGCTAAACTCAGCATGGGGCGGAACCAGCGGAAAAACTCTGGCAACTCAAACAACCAGAGTAGATCAACTCCTCCAAGGGAAAATAGAGAAGACACAATGGAAGACCCCATCCACAAGCAAATAAGATTAACAGAATGGAAGAAAGGAAGGAAGAAGAAGTTCAAGAAATGATTCAAAAGATTTCTCAAGAAGTTACTCAAAAGGTATCTCAAGAAGTTATTCAAAAGATGACTCAAGAACTCAACGATTTCAAAGATAAAATGACGAAAGATTTAGAAATACTGAGACAAGAGGTTGCAGCCCTCAAGGATCTGAAAGACACAGTGGAAACCCTCCGTAACAGAGTGCAACAGGCAGAAGAAAGGAACTCCGACACTGAAGACAAAGCTTTTGAAGAAGCCCAGGAGTGCAAAGATCAAAAGAAATAGAGAGCAAAAACAGATCTCACTCTCAGAGAACTCTTGGATAATTCGAAGAAAACTAATATTCGCCTCATAGGAATCCCTGAAGGTGATGAAGTGGCTTCACAAGACACAGAGGCACTTCTTCCTGAAATTATGAAAGAGAACTTTCCAGACATGCCAAGAGATTCTGAAATTCAGATAGCAGATAGTTTCAGAACTCCAGCAC
>CAUYTI010018863.1:0-17572 GCA_963575145.1 Galago senegalensis | reverse complement strand
GCTGGGACCACAGGCGCCCGCCACAACGCCTGGCTATTTTTTGGTTGTAGCCATCATTGTTGTTTGGCAGGTCCGGGCTGGGGATTCGAACCCGCCACCTTAGGTGTACGTGGCTGGCGCCTTAGCCAGTTGAGCTATAGGCGCTGAGCCAAAGCTTTCTTTTTATTCCTCAGCTATCGGTAGCTTTGCTTCCAGCTGCCCACTGGCCTCCCTTTTTCTTTTAACTGTGTCTTCGTGAACCCTTCAGAAATGCTGAATGACAAAGGCCCGGAGGCCCAGTGTCCTGAGTCAGGAGCCGCAGCTATGTCCTGGTGGCCAGTCAGGACCTCGGACAGCTGCACACAGTCCCCACCCCTTCCCCACAGTGTATTAATTTTTAATGGCAGCAGCAATACAGGAAAGCATTACTGTATAAAATATTAAAATGATACTGATAAGGATAAAGTTGCCTTTCGCATTCTATTCCCCCAATCTGAGAGGTAATCTCTATTAACAGCCTGATATGAATCCTTCCAGATGTTTTTCCCCCCACTTGCAAGTATTTTTAAGTAAATAAATTCATGTTGTGTGTGAACTACTGCAATTTGTTTCTCATTCAATCATGCATTTTCTAGACCTTTCCTTGTCAGTTAATATGGATCTGTTGGCTCAGCGCTCGTAGCACAGTGGTTACAGCAGCAGCAACATGCGCCTAGGCTGGTGGGTTCAAACCCGGCCTAGGCCAGCTAAACAACAATGACAACTGCAACAAAAAATAGCTGGGCATTGTGGCAGGCACTTGTAGCCCCAGCTACTTGGGAGGCTGATGCAAGAGAATCACGTAAGCCCAAGAGTTGGAGGTTGCTGTGAGCTGTGACGCCACAGCACTCTACCGAGGGAGACATAGTGAGACTCTGTCTCAAAAAAATAAAAAAGGATCTGTCACATTCTTTCACTGAGCAAAATATTCCTCAAATATAATTGCACAGAAATAAACAAATAAACAAAACACTCCTATAAAATAAGAATTAATTTAATTTTTTTTTTTTTTTTGAGACAGTCTCACTATGTCACCCTCGGTAGAATGCCACGGCATCACAGCTCACAGCAACCTCAAACTCTTGGGCTTAAGTGATACTCTTGCCTCAGCCTCCCGAGTAGCTCGTACTATAGGCACCTGCCACAATGCCCAGCTATGTTTTGCTACAGTTGTCACTGTTGTTTAGCAGGCCTAGGCCGGGCTCAAACCTACCAGCTTTGGTGTATGTGGCCTGTGCCCTACTCACTGAGCTACGGGTGCTGAGCCTTTCTTTTTCTTTTGAGACAGGGTCTCATTCTATTGCCCTGGGTAACAGTGGGCATCATTATAGCTCAGTGGGTTGCACTGGCATTATTATAGCTCACTGAAGCCTCAAACTCCTTGGCTCAGGAGATCGTCCTGCTATGGCTTTCCCAAGTGCTAAGATCACAAGCGAGAGCCACTATGCCTGGCTGATTTCTTTCTTTTTTTTACTTTGGAAAAAGGAGAGCTTTATTTCTTCTAAAGATAAGCAGCCTGTTGGGCAACTGTTCCAACAGGCTGCAGACCAGAGGACTGGCCAAAAGCTAGGCACACACGCTTCCATAATATTTTCCTTTGCTTTTTTTTTTTTTTTGAGACAGAGCCTCAAGCTGTCATCCTGGGTAGAGTGCTGTAGTGTCACAGCTCATAGCAACCTCCAACTCCTAGGCTCAAGCAATTCTCCTGCCTCCACCTCCCAAGTAGCTGGGATTATAGGTGCCCACCACAATGCCTGGCTGTTTTTTTGTTGCAGCCATCATTGTTGTTTGGTGGATCCTGGCTGGATTGGAACCTGCCAGCTCAGGTGTATGTGGCTGGCACCTTAGCTGTTTGAGCCACAGGTGCCGAGCCGATATTTTTCATTATTAAAGTGGTGTGATAGTGAATGTCCTTGTTCATTCCTCCTTGGGCATTTATTTGAGAAGCAGACCTGCTTGGGGGCCTCCCAGAGTGTTAGGATTACAGGTGTGAGCCACTGCACCAGCCATGGGTGATGTTCTTCAGTGTCAACTCAACTGGCCATGTGATCAAGTCTTTCTGAGGTCCTAATATCAGGAATGAAATGCACATCTTATGTGCCATTGTAGCTCAATTTTGCCAGACAATAAAAACCTACAACCTACTGTGTTTCTCCATTTACACTGGCTGCCCAGGAAAAGCAGATACTGCTAACGTTGTAACTGGCCTGAACTGGTCTTTTCCTCTTTCCATCTCTCCATAATGTGGCACGACCTCCTCTTCTAACAGCAGTATTATCCATGAGTCCCTTTATTGCGTATTACTCTAAATTCTTTTGTAAACTTCCATCCAAAATATAAGAAATGGAAGATAATAAATAGAAAAAAATTAAAAGGTTGAAATTCTCTATCATGTGCCTGCAGCCACCCTGAACATGAAACCCTATAGAGAATGAAGAGCGACTCAGAGTCACCCTGAGCTGCCCCAGTTGGAGGAAGGACACCCCCTAGGCGGGCTGTGAGCGGGCAGGCGCTTACCTTGTCGATGCTCGTTTGCCTACAGGGAAATGAAAACGTGAAGCCCAGAGGCAGCTGGACTCCCTTGAGACCCATGTAGTCCAGGAAGTCTGCGATGCACTGCACAATGTGGTCAAACAGCTGTGGGGGAGAGCGGTGTTCACAGCAGCCGGCCACGGATTCAGGTGGCAGACGGGTTCCTGGGGGGCACAGAACCCTCGCCCAGCACTTACCTCCTCCCCAGTGCCCTGCATGATCTCCAGGGGGATGGCAAAGATCTTGTTGTACATCCGCACTGACCTCCGTCCACTTCTGATCTTCACCAGGAGGACCCGAAAGTTGGTTCCCCCCAGGTCCAGGGCAAGGAACTTCCCTTTCTCTGTGGAGGAGAAAGTGGGGGCTGCATTCCACCAGCAGGGACTCCTGTCAGGCCCCTGGGAGGAAGAAGAGATGCTGACCCAAAGACTGCCCTCCTGGGGCTCCTGACCAGAAGGTCCTGGTGGTCATGCACAGAGTCAGGGCCCTGGCCAGGGCCTTGGCCTGCCTGTAGCCACACTGCTTTCCTTGGCCTTCACTTTTATAGCAGAGGCCCAAGTACCACCTACACCATCTCCAATAAGCTGCCGTGAAAAGAGCCCTGAATTGGAGTCCAGGGGTCTGGGGTTTCTGAGAAATGCCTTTTGCCTTGAGCAAGAGGAGCCAGGTTCCATCTTTCCTCATCTACAGTAAGGAGGTTGGACCTATGAAGGGTCTTCCAGCCCTAAGCTCTGACACCCTTCTTAGGTACCCCAGGTGACTGTATCCAGGTGTAAGTTATCTGGCAGAGGACGTGTGATATACTTGTACTCAAGGAACCCCCAAGAGTGAGTCTGGGCCAGGCTACTCTGACTGCAAGGGGCTCTGCAAGGTGTTTGCATCCTGTCTGGATGGCCTAGAGCAGTGGTTTTCAACCTTCCTAATGCCGCGACACTTTAATACAGTTCCTCATGTTGTGGTGACCCCCAACCATAAAACTATTTTCATTGCTACTTCATAACTGTAATTTTGCTACTCTTATGAATCGTAATGTAAATATCTGATATGCAGGATGTATTTTCATTGTTACAAAGGGGTCGTGACCCACAGGTTGAGAACCACTGGCCCTAGAGGAACTGCTCATTAACTGGCATGAAATGATTCTTCCTGCTCCCTCCCCTGGCCTAAATCCCCACACCACCACCTGACACATAAGAAACCACAACATGTCCTACCTTTATCACACACACTGGCCACCCAAGCGCAGTCTCTCACCTCTGACACCTCGAGGCCACTGAGTCTGTTCTACAGAACCTTTCACCCTGCCCTCTGCCTCACTCACTCTATTCTAGACACCAGTCTTTTCGCTGTTCCTTGGATTTCCCACAGCTGTCTCTCGGACCCATCTCTATGACCCCTTATCCTGCTCAATTTGTCTTCACAGCACCTGTCATGACCTGACATCATACGGCTTTATTTGCTCACCGTCTGCCAGCCCGACAGACTGTGAACGCCACTCCCAGACAGCCTGGCACGGAGGAGGTGCTTAATGGAACTCTAAGGAAGGAAGGCAGAAGGATTCAAGGATAAAATAATGAATAATTGAAGAGTACCTTTTACTGTCCTCAGTTTTTGTTTCCCATGTTGGCTCTGGAAAAGATCTCTGTTGTTAAGAGATCCAGTCCACAGCTGTGCGCCCTGGAGGAGGCCACCTAACCTCTCTGAGCCTCAGTTTTGGCATCCATGAATGGGACCCGTTCCCTCTTTAGTAACATACAAAGTGGCTGAGGAGATGAGATGAAATTAAAGGATCAAAAGCAAATGATAAGGTGTAAAGCATTTGACTAAGGTCATTATTTCTGGAAGAGACTCATGAGCTGCAAAGGGTAAAATAACTTGTCTAAAGACTCACTCTGCTACTTAGTGGCTTCTCTCGGCTGAACACCAAGGACCAGGAGAAGGATCAGGGTTGGAAAAGTCAGAGACAGAAGTGATGAAAGGAGAGAAAATGAGCCAAGCCCAGAAAACAGAGCAGCAGCCGGAAGACAAGCCCAGACATCCATGAGTGTCTAGAAGGGAGCTCCCGGGAACGGTTCTGGGCCTTCCATCTGTTCACAGCACGGGGTACACTCATGTTCTCACCTACACACACAAATGCATGCATACACACCCGCGCGCACACACACACACGTGTAACATAACTTAGATTTTTTTTTCATTAAAAATGCCTTGGACTAACCAAGGCCAATGGGTTAAAAAGGAGTACTAACCTTCTACCCTACTCTCTACAATCCCTTATGGTCATGAATCCAAGGCTCTAAAAACCAAAAACCTAACTGGCAAGAAGTTTGTCAGGAGCTCTTCAGAGAAGGGGGCTGTGCCCTGCCCACCTGTGCCGTCCGGCATCCCACAGACGTAGGTGGGCAGCATCTTGACGGTGGCCAGTGGGTGGGTCTTCCTCTTCAGCCCATACTCCAGCTCAACCCGCATCTTGCCCTGCACGTCCACAAGCTGCTCTCGGGTCAGCTGGAACAGAGCCAGCACTTCGTCAATCTGCTTCCGCTGGGCCTGCACGCGGGAGGCCACTGCGGTCACCATGGCGGCCCCCTTGGTGCTGCCACTCTCTGACAGGAGGAAGCGGACATCACAGTTTGGGACCAGTTTCCTCACCACCTTGTGCAGGCGCTTTGGGTACCTGAAGGCAGGGGTGGTGGCAAAACATTTAGCAATCATAAAGGTCAGGCTCGGCCAACAGAAACAGGCTCAGGACGGCCATGGACTGGGTCCTGGACTCCTGCCTAGCCAGAGCCCAGCCTTTATTTGTTGGGTGGAGGAGGGATGATAGGAGGAGATGGCACCGCTGGGCAGTGCAAGGGCACTATTTAGCAGTATATTTCTCTTTTTCTTTTTTTCTATAGGGTCTTGCTCTGTCACCCAAGCTGGAGTGCAGTGTCACCATTATAGCTCACCGTAACCTTGAATTCCTGGGCTCAAGTGATCCTCTTGGCTCAACCTTCTAAGTAGCTAGGACTACAGGTGTGTGCCATTACACCTAGATAATTTTTAAGTTTTTTGTAGAGACTGTGTCATTATGTTGCCCAGACTAGTCTTGAACTCCTGGTATCAAGCAATCCCTCTCAATCCCTCTGCCTATCAAGCAATCCCTCTCAATCCCTCTGCCTCAGCCTCCCAGAGCTCTGGGACAGGCTAGACTAGAGCCAGCATGCCTGGCCAGAGAATTTCTTTAAGAGTGATTCCCAAGAGCAAGCCAGCCAGCTAGATGAATGTGGGCCCTGGATTCACCCTTTCTCTTGTAATCTCAGAACCAGTAAGAGGTGGTCGACTCAGTATAAGCAGTACAGTCCAGAAAGGACCGGGACGCTGCTCTGGGAAGACTCCTGTGTGGGGCGTGGGCTGGTAGGTGCCACTCACTGAGGGTGTATCTTGTAGACAGTTCCGTCCACGCCCACCGTGGTCCGGAGCCTCGCCAGCTTCTTGTTCTCCCGGAGGCGCGTCAGGATAGCTGCCAGGGCCGCTGCACAGAGATTGGCGGAGCGGAAGGAGACGATGGTGCAGACGTGCTGCACAGCGATGCAGTCAGCCTCGGAGGGCTCCAGGCCCAGATCCACCAGGATCTCTCTTGTGTTGGCGAGGCCCTCTTTGTACCTGGCCAGGGGACAGGAATGAGAGAACAGTTCTTACAGTTCTTTTCCATCCCATGAGTATCTTCCTGAGGGAGCCAACTCTCTCACCTCCCAGGATTGTGAAAATAAATAGGCGGGCACATAGTGATATAATAACAATATCAACATTGATAACAGCAGCCACCATTTATCAAGCACTCCCTATGGGCCAGGTACTTGTCTAAGGATTTTACATGTATCATTTAATCCTCACAGCAATACTGGGAAAAGTACTGTCATTAGTCTATTGTACAGATGAGGGCTGTGAGGCACAGAGAGGGTATGTAATTTGTCCATGATCACACAGCTAGGAAGTGCTAGAGCCAAGATTTGAACTCAAGCACTTAGATCATAGCATCCACACTTTTACTCATCCTAGCTATAACACCTTTCACAGAAATTCCATCTCTGACAAGCTCTGTACAAACACAGAGTGCTGGGGTCAGTGCCACTCTGCTGAACTCAGAATCTAAACTGAGTACAAAGTTCAGGGCAATGCCAGGGTTTCTAAGCCTGAAGAACCCTGAGTTGACTGAGCCAACTACCTTCACCAGTCAGCTAGCTCCGCATTCCAGGGACCTGTGCATACAGCCTGGAATCACCAAACCCAGAGCCAGTCCCTGGTGGAAGGAGAGGAGAAGGTTCTGTGATAGCAGGATTCCACACATGAGCTTTAAGGGCTCCAAGGATGCCCTGTATTGTAAGCAAAATTGTGTGCAAGTGTGCATTTTCTGGGTAAAGGGTCCAGAATCCAAATGAAGTCCTCAAAAGGATCTGTGACCCTAAATAAAGTTACAAATCACCTCTTTAGGAAAAAGGCAACAAAATACAGGGAGAGGGTGGCCCCCTGACAGCAGAGTCCCTGGTCGATGAAACCAACAAGAATGTTCCATCTGAATCAAGGCAGAAATTGCTAACCCACCTATAGCCACGCCCAGGTCTGAAATTCTCCTGGCGAAGAAGGGAGATCTGGTCCCTGTTTCTGTTCCCCTACCCTAAGCCTACCACACCTTGGCCACCCATCTGAACCCTCTGCAGGGTCAAGGTGGAAGAGACCCAGTCGCTGCTTACCTCTCCATGGCAGCCACGTGCCGCGTTTCAATCTTTCCTTTAATGTGGAGAGTGGAGGATTTTTCACCACCAAACAGGAGGCCAGCCTTGGCCATCTTCAGCAAGATGATCCTGACGAGCTCCCCCAGGTACAGGCCACTGATCATCTTCTCGAACCTGTGATGTGGTGAACAAATCAGTGGAAGCAACCCCTTTGGTTACGCAGCATCATTTCCCAAAGAGCAGGAGCCACACTGGAGCGTGGGCAGCACGAGGACTGCACCAGGGATGGGGAGGCCCCAGTCCAGCCCCAATTTGGTGTACCCTAAAGATACCGTGCTCTCTGAGCTGCACTCGCCTTGCCCATAAAAGGAGAGGCCTGAGCAAAAGGAGATCTAAGATCCCTCCCAGAAGCAAGGCACTGCATTCTAAGAGTTTTTATCTCAAATCACCCCGGCCATGGGGGTACCATTCTTGCCATTCATACATTGGCATATGGAATCTGAACCTCACAGACTTCGGGTACTTCCCCCAGATCACCCAGCCATGGCATGACAAACCCAGTTCCACACTCAGATGCTTCCAGCAACTACATCAAGCTTCTGCTCAAGAGAGAAAGGTGCTGTGCCCGTGGAGACAGGCATGTGGACGAAATATCCCTGAAGTTCCCTGACACCTGCACTCTGAGTGTGCACGAAGCAAACAATTACCACTTGTTTCCTGGGTAAACTGTTCAATGTAAATTTTATTCTCCAAACACAATAAGACACAAAATCAAAGACAATCTATTTCATAACCAAGTTTATATAGTTCACTATAAAAAGTCTAAGGACAATGAAGAAATAAGCCAATCAAAAGAAATTCAGGTTGAATTTAGGGGATTGGAATTTACTTTCAGTGCAATGGAAATTAATGAAGATGATACAATCTATAAAATGGACAGTATGTCCTTGGGCAGTGACTGCCCTAGATCAATCACCACTGCCCTGGGGGGTGTGCTCTCAGCAGGTACTGACAAAGCATAAATGTGTTTTACAGGTGGGCAGTTCTAGGGTTTGGCTCTTAGGAAGTGCCTAACATTCACCCGTATGTCTTGGCAAAATGGTTAACTGCATGGCTGGAGCTGGGCAAGTGCCCGATAAGCCTGAAATACCTACTGTGCCAGAAAATAAGGAAGCACTTAAAGGGCGATGGAACGTGTTGAAAGACATAGAAGGAAAGGGCTTATTTTGGCCAAATCTGACAAAAAATTAAGCATCTTATTTCTTTTGTTGTTGTTGTTGTTGTTGCTGCAGTTGTCATTATTGTTTAGCTGGCCTGGGCTGGGTACAAACCTGCTACCTTCAGTGTATGTGGCTGGCACCATAATCACTGTGCTACAAGTGCTGAGCCAAAGTATCTAATTTTTTTTTTTTTTTTGCAGTGTTTGACCGGGGCTGGGTTTGAACCCACCACCTCCGGCATATAGGGCCGGCGCCCTACTCCTCTGAGCCGCCAGTGCCCTACTCCTTTGAGCCACAGGCGCCGCCCTAATTTCTTTTTCTTTCTTTCACTTTATCGCCCTCAGTAGAGTGCCATGGCATCACACAGCTCACAACAACCTCCAACTCCTGGGCTTAGGTAATTCTCTTGCTTCAGCCTCCTGAGTAGCTGAGACTACAGGCGCCCACCAAAATGCCCAGCTATTTTTTTTGTTGTTGCAGTTTGGCCGGGGCCAGGTTTGAACCCACCACCCTCAGTGTATGGGGCCAGCACCCTACCCACTGAGCCACAGGCACCACTCCAAAGCATCTAATTTCTAATCAAGAAATTAGAACCTACTAAATAAAAAAAGAACTCTCGAGTCCATACTAATATAGATGAATGGAGGAGGCGGGTGCAGTGGCTCAGGCCTGTAATCCCAACACTTTGGGAGGCCAAGGCAGGAGAATCTCCTGAGGCCAGGAATTTAAGACTAGCCTGGGCAATAGCATGATGCTCTGTCTACAAAATATGAGAAGCATCAGCTGAACATGGTGGTGTGAGCCTGTAGTCTCAACTTCTAGGAAGGCCGAGGCAAGAGACTCACAATCACTTGAGCCTAGGAGCTTGAGGCTGCAGGAAGCTATGACTGCACTACTATACTCTAGCCTGGGCAACAGAGCAAGACTGCGTCTCTATAAATATAACAGACTGCGTCTCTATATAATAAATAAATGAATAAATAAATAAATTGAGGAGATAGGAAAGCTCTTCCTTAGAGTATGATAACAACTAATTATCATAGTAGGAATGACAGGTTTAGAAATTCACCAGTGGATCGATGGATGCTAAAACTAGTGAGTGAAAGCCTGAAGGAACAGGATATTAACATAGTCTCAAAATAGCTCTTCACCAGGTATTTACTCAAAACAAAGGGAAGAAGAATAACCTTCTGCTGGAGAAAACTGTTCCGTATCCCCTTAACCAATGATTCCAAGTAGCATCCCCAGTGATGGAGCCGACAAGCGTCATGTGTTTCCTGATATGATGCCCAGGAAAGGACATGCTTGTGTGTTACATTCCTGCCCAAAATGTGTAACTTGAATTTAAGCACGAAGAGACATCAGACAAGTGCAGACTGAGGGATATTCTGTAGCAAGAGTGGCCTGTATGCTTCAACATCATGAAAAACAGAGAAATAGTAAGAAACCGCTCCAGATTAAAGGAGGTTAAGAGACATGGCAGCAAAATGTAACCTGGGACGGGAGTTCCGGTCAGGACATTTACTTTCTTTCCATTTTTCCATTTACTTTCTTTTCCATAAAAACATACTGAGGCAGTTGGTGAATTTTAAATAACATCTGTAAGTTATATGTTAAAAATGGTTAAGTGTTAATTTCCTAACGTTGATCACTATAGTATAGTTATGTAAGAGAATGCTCTTATTTTCAGATAATACATCCTGAGGCATTTAGGGATAAAGGCACATTATGCCTGCAACTTAGTCTCAAATGGTTCAGAGAAAACAATTTTATACATGTGTACATGAGCATATACATAAATATACAAACACAAATACACAGAGAGTGTGTGTTACTATTTAAGGCATCTGAGTGAAAGGGGTGTGGGAAATCTTATACTATTTTTGCACTTTCCTATAAGTCTGAATTAGTCAGCCAGGCGCAGTGGCTCACACCTATAGTCCTAGCATTCTGAGAGGCCAACATGGGTGAATGTGGGTGAATTGCTTGAGCTCAGGAGTTTGAGACCAGCCTGAGAAAGAACAAATCTCTGGCTCTATGAAAAATAGAAAAACAAGACTCGGCACCTGTGGCTCAAGCAGCTAAGGTGCAGCCACATACACCTGAGCTGGCGGGTTCGAATACCCAGCCCGGACCCACCAAACGACAATGATGGCTGCAACCAAAAAATAGCCAGGCATTGTGGTGGGCACCTGTGGTCCCAGCTACTTGGGAGGCAGAGGCAGGAGAATTGCTTGAGCCCAGGAGTTGGAGGTTGCTGTGAGCTGTAATGCCATGGCACTCTACCCAGGGTGATAGCTTGAGGCTCTGTCTCAAAAAAAAAGAAAAACTAGGCTCAGCACCTGTAGCTTAAGCGGCTATGGCCCCAGCCACATACACCAGAGCTGGTGGGTTCAAATCTGGCTCGAGTCCGTCAAACAATCATAACTACAACCAAAAAGTAGCTGGGCATTGTGGCAGGCGCCTACAGTCCCAGCTACTCGGGAAGCTGAAGCAAAAGAGTCACTTAAGCCCAGGAGTTGGAGGTTGCTGAGAGCTGTGATGCCATGGCACTCTACCCATAGCAACAGCTTGAGGCTCTGTCTCAAAAAAAAAAGAAAAAAGAAAGAAAAGAAAGATAGAAAAACTAGCCTGGCATCACAGTGGGCACCGGTAGGCCCAGCTACTCAGGAGACTGAGGCAAGAGGATCTCTTGAGAGATCTACCCTACCCAGGGTAACAGAATAAGAAAACGTCTGAATTAGTTTAAAATTTAAAAAGCCTTTTTAAATTTGACAAATGCTAATGAGCTGCAATAATGTGTAAGACACTGTGTGTAGAAAGGGAAGAGCGGTCAACCGAGTAGCCTGCCTTCAGGGAGCTCGGCCTGCAGAGAAAGCACCGGGACGATGCCTAAACAGTCACCAGACTGCAGGTGTGTGTGGGATGAGACCTGGCAAAGGACCTGAGGCACGTGGACAGCACATGGGGAGGGATGGCCCTGTCCTGGCCACCACCTGCTGTGTGATGAGCCTTTGGAGAATGCAGGGTGCCTGGGCAGCGGAAACACAAACCTGAGGAATTCTGTGGCCACTTATCTGAAGGCTGCAAGAGGGCAGGACCCGTATCACTGGATTCACAGCCTCACCTCCAGTGCCTGGTGTGCAACCATGGTCTCCAGAAACATTGACTGAATTATTACAGAACTGGGTTACGACCAAGGAGGAATCACTCAGTGTCCTTGGCTTCAATTCCCGCATTTGTCAAATGATACTGCGGGACAAGCCTTGCCTTGTAAACATGTGGTGATGGGTAACTAGTCACTAGAGGGGGTACCTGAGCGACGGCCGTGGCAATGGCACACTCACAGTTGCTTCCCCGGGTTCAGCGAGCCGAGGTCCAGCTCCCTGTCGAACTCGGTGCGGATGTCTTCCAGGGCCCCGTCGTCCCCGAAGGCCCCCCACTCCGTGTTGATGCACATCCTCCCCTCGTCACCTTCCACCAGGTCGATGTTGCTCATGTCCTCCATGTAGCAGGCATTGGTGCCAGTTCCTGGACAAGGGATGGCAGATGATATGCAAAGACAGCTGGCTCCCAGCTGGGCAGAGACAGAGAACTCTTGACCGCCCTGAGTCCTCCTGAACGGACCACAAAGTGCCTTTGACGCACTCTGGGGCTGGTTCTCACTGAGGGAAGCAGCTTTGGCAAGCCCCAAGTCCATGCGGAATAAAGCTGACATGTCAAGTCTGCGCTTCTCACTGTGTTAATAATTTGCTGTTATGAATGGAGTTGACTGTGAAGAAGTCCCTCATGAATATGTAGAGAGCTCACAAAGCACACTTACAAGGGGAGGATAAATTAAGCGAACCTTGTAAATAAATTTTAAGAGAAAAGACAAAACATGGCAACTCAGAGTCATTTTTTAAATTCTTTCCCTAAGTGACTTTGCTTCCTCTCTGTTTGATACTAAAAATATTCTTTACTTATGGCTGCCGAAACGGCTCCTCGCATAAGCTACATCCTTGTCTCTGACAGTGATTAGCTGTCACCTAAGACAGCAATATTCATTATTCAAACACTTCCCTCCAAGGAAGTGCCTCAAAAGCTTGAGTACTGGGGAAGGACCGCGCACAGGGATAATGTTTTTGGAATCTTTTGAGATTGATGAAAATGTCCTAAAATTGGATTGTGGCAATGGTTACAAAACTGTAAATTTACTGACAGTCGTTGAATTGTATACCTAGAACAAGAAGTTTTTTTATGCCTCAATAAAGCTGTTTTGGCCAGGCGTAGGAGCTCATGCCTGTAATCCTAGTACTCTGGGAGGCGGAGATGGATAGATTATCTGAGTTCAGGGGTTCAAGACCAGCCTGAGCAGCCCCATCTCTAAAAACAGCCAAGTGTTGTTGGTAGACATCTGTAGTTCCAGATGCTTGGAAGGCTCAAGCAAGAGAATCACTTGAGCCCAGGAGTTTGAGGTTGCTGTGAGCTATGACACCATAGTACTCTACGAAGGGTGACAAAGTTAGACTCTGTCCCCAAAAAATGCTGTTTAAAGAATTGTTTTCTTTTTTGAGCATCTTCTTCTGGCAAATACTCTGGCCTGAGTATTTTAAATGCCAACATGAAAAATGACAAATGTCAAAAGGCAGACAGTACTGTCATATTTGGAAAAAAGCTTCACTCAGGAAAGTGTGGCACTGTTCAGGCCTGGCATGCAGTCTGTGGGTTAGGAGACACGGCCACAAACACAGACACACCGTGGACACACAGCAGCTGACGCCATGACTGGCAAGCACCTGTCCCATTCTGAGGGGTGGAGGCCCCTGGAAATGGGAAGGCAGATGAAGCTCCTCAGGTTGGAAGCCCTGTCCTTTGGGAAGGTCAGGCAGATGAGGGTGCTGTTGGAAATTAAGAAAAAGCAATTCAGGCTGGGCACAGTGGCTCATGCCTAAAATCCTCTGGGAGACTGAGTTGGGTGGACAGCTTGAGCTCAGGAGTTTAAGACCAGCTCCAGCAAGAGTGAAACCTCATCTCTATAAAAAACAAAACAAAACAAAACAAAAGAACTAGCTGGGCAGGCATAGTGGTGCATGACTGCAGTCCCAGCTACTTGGGCAGCCGAGGCAAGAGGATTACTTAAGCCCAAGAGTATGAGGTTGCTGTGAGCTATAATGCCACAGCACTCTACTCAGGGTGACAGAGTAAGATTGTCTTAAGAAAAAAAAAGCAATTCAGAAAACTTCCCCCAATACAGGTGAAGGAATAAAAAAAGGAAAAAGGATATTTAAGAACAACTTGGAAGTCAGAGCAATTTGGCTTGGTTGTACCCCAACCTGTCTTCCCCTTCATTCTGCACAGCCTCTCCCAGCGAGGAATGGAGACCACCCACTGGGCACCCCACTGCCCATGACCTCACTGGTCTCCAGTGCATCTCACCTCACAGTCCAAAATGGAGTCCTGACTGGTCACCTGCTTCCACTGTCATACCCAATGACCAACTCTCCACACAGCAGCCAAAATGGATTTCTTTTTTTGGGGTTGTTGAATTTTGGCCAAGGCCGGGTTTGAACCACCACCCTTGGTATGTGGGGCCCGTGCCCTACTCACTGAGCCACAGGCACCATGCCAAAATGGATTTCTTAAAATGCACATCCACTTATCCATCCCCCACCCAAAGTCCTCCGATGCCTTCCTGTCTCCCTCGGGGTACAAGCTGGTGACCTCCCAGGCACAGAGTCTCACATCTGTGTGATCAGCCCAGGATGCCCACTCTCTCTGACTTGAGTCACCTACTACCTTCAGCCTGCACTCACTCCATTCTACCAGCATCCAGCCTTTCCCTGGGCACTGCCCTGCTCCTTCCCATCTCAGAGGCTGCAGGCTTCCTCTTTCTTTTTTGGGGACTCCCTCCACTTGTGTATTTTGGTCACTGAAGTCCCTGCTCAGAGAGGCTTCCCTGACCCCCTGGCCCCACCCTCACTCACATCACCCTGCTTTGTGTTCTTTATTTCACTAACTGCCGCCCCAAATTATCTTTCCAGTTTAGGTTTCTTTGACCTCTCCCAGACTCCCCGCCAAAGCTCCGGGAGCACAGGGTCTGTGTGAACCCAGGGTCTGTCATACAAGGGGCACTCAGCAAATACTTGCAAAATAGATGATCGAATGAAGGAAGCAATGCATTGATTTTCCATTTCCTAATGTTGCTTCTCCAAAATAGAGTCAGTGCCCTTCCCACAGAATTTACTAAGAGTTTGCAGAAACTAAGCCCCGAAAACATCCCCTTTCCCATACCCCTCAAAAACAAGTCCAGTTAAGTTACCAATGATGACACCAACTTCACAGTAGGGATCGTCATAGGCACATGTCATCATGGTCCCCACGGTGTCATTGACCAAGGCTAGGATGTCCACATCCATGTCCTGCTGGACACAAGGCCAGAGGGCATCAGAGGGTGGGAAGAAGGAGTTTCCCTGCATCTTTCCCCCCGAGGGAGTGAAAGCCTGCCTGGAAGGAACAACACCTTTAGCAAGGTTCAAGGTCAGAGACAGAGTCAGTGGGAGCTGAAGAGGGGAGCCGAACTCTTGCTTTGTGTGAAGGCCTCTGTGCGATGGAAACATGAGAGATAGACGGCCAGGATCCTAGCCCTTGATTTTTGGGTCTTTAAAAATTTGTATTTACTGGCCAGGCACAGTGGTTTATGCCTATAATTCAGCACTCTGGGAGGCCAAGGCGAGTGGATTGCTTAAGCTCAGGAGTTCAAGACCAGACTGAGCAAGAGCAAGACCCCGTCTCAAAAATACAGCTGGGTGTTATGGTGGGTGCCTGTAATCCCAGCTACTGGGGAGGCTGAGGCAAGAGGATTATCTGAGCCCAAGAGTTTGAGGTTGCTGTGAGGTATGATGCCATGGCACTCTCCTGAGGCAAATGAATGAGACTCTGTCTCAACAAAAGAAAAATTATTTCTTCTTTTTTTTTTTTTTTGCAGTTTTTGGCCGGGGGCTGGGTTTGAACCTGCCACCTCCGGCACATGGGGCTAGCACCCTGTTCCTTTGAGCCACAGGCACCACCTTTTTCTTTTTTTAGGAGACAGGGTTTTTCTCTCTCCCCAGGCTAGAGTGCAGTGGCATCACCACAGCTCATTGCAAACTTGAACCCCTGGGCTCAAGTGATCCTCCGGCCTCTACCTCCTGAATAGCTGTGTTTCAGCTCTTGTTTGAGGGACCCTGAAAGGACACTGAGGAAAGCACATTTATTATGAGCAATGGCATTTCCATAAGAAAACATCAAAGTCTTGGTCCTAGGGACGTCAGCACAGCCTCAAGCCAAGTCCTCACTGTGTGCAGCATCCCGGCTTCCTGTTCCACCAGTCAGCTGGGTTACTGCAGCAAAATCTCCCACGGTTTAGAGGAACATTTTAAAGTAAAATGAGAGCAGGGCTGCTGGTGTGCACCTAGCGTCTTAGCAAGTTGGGAGGCTGGGGTGGAGGATCACGTAAGCCCTGTAGTTCCAGGCTGCAGTGAGCTGTGATTGTACCAGTGAAGAGCCACTGCTTTCCAGGCTGGGCAACCTAGCAAGATCCTGGATCTTAAAAAAATAAATGTAGGGTGAAAACAATAATAGAAAAAATGCAGCCTACCAAAGAATATGATCCCAGCTTTAAACAGAAAAAAGACTGGAAGGGTATGTAGAAAAATATGCCTCCTGCTGTCAGAGTAACAAGCAATTTGGGTTCATTTGTGAACTTTTTGTGCAAGGAGCAGGTCTTGCTTTTGCAGTTATTTAAATTAGTATAAAATATATTCAACTAATGGAGATATTCAGTGAATAGAGAACAGACTAGAAAGGGATCTTTGCTGCCTCAGAGAGGAGGGAGGGGGTTGTACACAGCATCTAGCTACTGGGAGGCCCAGGGAAGAGCCAGGCCAGCTTTCAGTTCAAGCCCCACATAGCAAGACTACTGGTGGGTTTATCCCAATTGGCCACATCTGTACTACAGTGGGACCTCCCCTAAGAGCCACTCCATCCCCAAGTCTCCCTGCAGGCAGGCAAGTATGAGACCCCCCACAAGAAAGGGACCAGGACCTGGAGAACCCCACACTGAGGTGAATTCCTCACCTTGTGTTTTTTCATGGCGTTGGTCAGGCGGCTCACTACATCTGTGTCTTGAACTCCACGGGCCTTAAATTTCTTTGTCCAGGAAATCAATACACCCTGTGGGAAGATTTCAGATCCAATCCAAAGGAAGGAGGTACTCAGATATGAAACTGAGCTACAGAAATGTCATGCCTACAGCCCATCCTACATGGCCCTCTCTTGTCTAACCTGAATCACCCCAATTCTTTTACATTGCTTGTGAGGCCTTTTCTAATAATGTAACAATTGAGTAGTCTGAGTGATATTAAAACACTATATGCTATACAGGAGCAGAAAGAGCAATTGCTGGAGAGTTAGAGCACTTGGATTTATGAGACACTGGACAAGTCATTTAACCTCTCTAAGCCTGTTTGCTCATCTTTACAGTGAAAACAGCACCTCCTTAGGCGGCGTCTGTGGCTCAAAGGAGTAGGGCGCTGGCCTCATATGCCGGAGGCAGTGGGTTCAAACCCAGCCCTGGCCAAAAGAAAAAAAGAAAATACCACCTCCTTGTCTCTCTCAAAAGGAATTCTCTAATGAAAATATCTGGTGGGCTGGGGCAGCACCTGTGGCTCAGTGAGTAGGGCGCCGGCCCCATATACCAAGGGTGGTGGGTTCAAACCTGGCCCTGGCCAAAGTGCAACAAAAAAATAGCTGGGCGTTGTGGCAGGCGCCTATAGTCCCAGCTACTTGGGAGGCTGAGGCAAGAGAATCTCCTAAGCCCAAGAGTTGGAGGTTGCTGTAAGCTGTGACACAACGGCACTCTACCGAGGGCAACAGAGTAAGACTCTGTCTCTAAGAAAAAAAAAAAGAAAGGAAAGAAAATGTCTGGGCTCGGCGCCTATAGCTCAACCGGCTAAGGCACCAGCCACGTACACCTAAGGTGGCGGGTTCGAATCCCCAGCCCGGACCCGCCAAACAACGACGGCTGCAACCAAAAAATAGCTGGGCGTTGTGGCGGGCGCCTGTGGT
>CAUYTI010018862.1:0-14073 GCA_963575145.1 Galago senegalensis | reverse complement strand
TGTGGGTCTGTAGACTGGTTTGCCCCCTTGTTTGGTGGTTTGTTGTGATTTTAATGGCACGGCAACTAACCCGTGGGGTACTTTTTTTTTTTTTTTAAAAAAAAAAAAAAAAAAAAAAAAGAATTTAATACATGTGAGATTTATCAGGGAGTGTGGGTAAGAGAGAAAGAGTGACTTTAAAAATGACTGACTTTTTCTGATTGAGAAGTTATAGAATACTGGTTTAGAAAGGATTAGAGTCACTTAAAATGTTTGGGTAATCAACACAGTTTTAAACATATACACATAATGTCCGTAGCCAAATCTTTTGCAAAACTATTTAATTCAGAAGGACTGTGACCCCCCAGCAGAAGCATCTGAAGGGAAAACCAAACATTGAAGTCAAGTGGGAAAGTTTGAAGATTGATTCCCTATCTTCATTAGCCACCAAAACTTTTCTGTGTTCGCTCTAATAATTGCATTGCTGAGCATTTTAAGAGACTGCACAGTATTTGTGCTTGTCTAATAAAGCTGGAAGGTAAGATTTTGCTCAATGGCTTGATTGGCTCGACAGCAGGAACTGCACAATTTCATCTCCGATTCTAAGCTAAACAGAGCTGAGAGATAATTCCCCTGTGTATTTATAAGTAAGAGTTAAATCCCTCCCAGTGTAATGTAGCACCAGATCGAAGTAAACAGACTATGATTTCAGTGCTAGACACAGCCTTAAGGCAGAAGAAATTACACTGTCATACAGAGGATATGTAGCTGCTGCTATTTTGGTGCTTGAGTTCTTTGTTGTCACATAGTTGAAGGCAATCCAGATGAGGAAGAGTGTTAACCAACAAAAGAAGAAAATTCCCTGCACATGGCCAGGGGGTTGTAGAGAAAGAGGAAAGATCATATAATACTATCTGAATGCACTGATAAGGGGTCTGTCTGTTCCAGTAAACAGTGGATTCAACTTGATTGCTCATTCTTTCCGGAAGGAGATTGTTTAGAAGAACAAAATGCCAGCTTAAACTTTGTATTTCATTAAATGTTCTATCTGCTACTGATTAATTTAATCAGATTAGATTCCAATTGTAAGTTTAGGAAAAAATTGGAACATTCACTTTCTTGATACCCCCAAATCATGAGGATATTATTTAAGACGTGTGTGTGCGTGTATAATTAAGGGGCATTATAATATTTGCCTCCATACATCTATATCTTTAGAAGTATGCGTTGCCTTTATAGGCAGTTACCTGTAAAATCAAAGTACTAATTCTGAACAGATGAGATATATAAGTTTCACCAGCCAGAATGGAAGGTAGAAAAGATTCTAAGAATATAAGAAAAATTCTGTATCCTCACTAATGTGGAGACTCTTCTAGTTGCTGAGTGGTTCTTTTCCACTGATGCATTTTGGAACTGGGTAATAACCACATGATGGATTCAGGGTCCTACTGTACCCAGTGTGGAACTGACATGAGTTAAAACTCCATTGATCACCAGGCCTGCATTAGCCTCTGCTCTGTTGGGCCATAATAATGTTTGTGTCTCTTGTAATTAGTGTCAGTTCAGAAACAGTGTCCAATAATCCTGAAAAGGTCTGTTCTTTCCTCTGTGGCACAGTCACCCTGGTAATATATTGATGATATCTTTGGAGAATCCTGGGAGAAAGAATACAAATAGGATGAAATATAAATTATAATGTAACTAGTTGAGTATGAAAACAATAAGCTATAAAAATGTATGGGAGACAAAATTGAAATCATCTTTCCCAAAGTAATAAAGAAGACATGTGAACCAGCAGAGAAAGAGGTAGGAGAAATTTGGAAATCATCTTAGCCTTAGAACAATAAACAATGCTTATATAACATATCTGCATATAAAAATGCAAACTCTATTATGTGATAAATACTTAATTCAGGATAATGCAACTAAATGCATGGTCCATACTATTCCCAGGGTCTGTAGTCATGGAAGAACTTATTTTGTGCCAGTGACTTACTTTGCCTGCATTGTTTTCTAGTTGTGGTGAATAACTGCCTTTCCAGCAGCTTATTGTTGGTGTCTTCTGAGAATGGGATCCCACATCTTCTTGGTGTGCTACGACCTCTGCAATTTTTTTTTTCTATTCCGCTGTGCTATTACTCTCAATATTCTACCTCTTGCTTAGTTAGAGTCCTTTGCTGAGAGTTTATAGTAAGATGTTAGAGTAGGCATCCTCTCCTCTATGGTGGCTAAGCCACTTGCTCCCTTCTCTCCTAGCCCTACACCACATCCACCATGCTGGTAGAAGACACTAGACATTCAGCAAAAGGGAATGAGGCTGACACATAGCAAGTAGTATGGGCAAGATATTGATTCATTAGCTTTGGTATACTGGAATTGGTCCCACTCCACTGATCTCTTTTACAGTTATGTGAACTATGAACCTTTCAGTGGAACTTCTCTTGAACAGTGCTGTTTAATGCAATCCCTCAATACCAGCTAACTGGTGGTTCCTGTGGCTTAAAGGAGTAGGGCCCCAGCCCCATATGCTGGAGGTGGTGGGTTCAAACCCAGCCCTGGCCAAACGCTGCAAAAAAACAGCTAATTAGATTTTTTAAAATTTCAGATTAATGTGCGAGTATGTTCAATTTGGTTCCATAGTTTGCATTTGTAAGGTTAAAGTCCAAGTTATATCTGTGTCCATTACCCAGGAAGTGTGCTATATACCCATACAGTGTACTGGGAGGGTGATTGTACCCATTGGGTGGGAGCTTACCAAACCCCTTTCCCCACTCCACGCTATTTGACCTTAATTGAGTTTTTCTCTTGTGTGAGCCTGTAGTTATTAATCTGCTAGTTTCAGTTTAGCACTGAGCACATGTGGTGCTTCTTTTCCATTCTTGTGATACATTGCTTAGGAGAATGTTCTTCAAATCCATTCAGGTTGTTGCAAAAGATGCAAGATCTCCATCTTTTTATGGATGAATAGTATTTTCATGGTAAACATATACCACATTTTATTAATCCATTCATGTATTGAACAGCACTTGGGTTGTTTCCATATCTTTGCCATTGTGAATTGAACTGGTATAGACATTTGAGTGCAAATGTCCTTGTGGTAAATTGATTTTTTTCCTTTTGGGTAGATACCTGGTAATGAGATTGCAAGATCAAATGGGAGGTGAACTTTCAGTTCTTTGAGGAATCTCCATACTTCTTTCCATAAAGGCTGTACCAGTTTCCAGTCCCACCAACAGTGCATGAATGTTCTCTTCTCTATGCACCCACGCCAGCATCTGTTGCTTTGGGACCTTGTGTTGGGAGCCATTCTCACAGGAGTTAGGTGATATCTCAGAGTGGTTTTGATTTGTATTTCTCTGACAATTAGGATGATGAGCATTTTTTAAATGAGTTTGTTGGCCATTTGTCTGTCCTCATGAGAAAAGTTTATGTTCATGTCTCTTGCACAATTTTTAATGGGGTGGTTTGCTTTTTTCTTGTTGATTTGCTTGTAGATTCCAGTAATTAGCCTTTTATTGGATTCATAGCTTACAAATATCTTCTCCCATTTTTTTTTTTTTTTGAGACAGAGCCTCAAGCTGTCCCCCTGGGTAGAGTGCCGTGGCATTACAGCTCACAGCAACCTCCAAGTCCAGGGCTCAAGCGAGTCTCTTGCCTCCGCCTCCCAAGTAGCTGGGACCACAGGTGCCCGCCACAACGCCCGGCTATTTTTTGGTTGCAGCCGTCATTGTTGTTTGGCGGGTCCGAGCTGGGGATTCGAACCCGCCACCTTAGGTGTACATGGCTGGCGCCTTAGCCGGTTGAGCTATAGGCACCGAGCCTCTTCTCCCATTTTGAAGGTTGTCTTTTTGCTTTTTTGTGTTTTTGGCTGTGCAGAAACTTTTTACATTGATCAAGTCATGTTTATTTATTTATTTATTTTTGTTCTTGTGATTGCCTTTGGGGTCTTCTTCCTAAATTCCTTCACAAAGCCAATATCATTACAGTTTTCCCCCCCACAGTTTTTCTTAGCGTTTTTATAGTTTCATGCCTTAAATTTAAATCTTTTATCCATCATGTATTAATTTTATAAGTGGCAAGAGGTGCAGGTCTAGTTTCAGCCTTCTACATGGGATTAACCAGTTTTCCCAGCACTATTTCTTAAATAGAGTTTCTTTCTTCAGTGTATACTTTTGTTTGCTTTGGCAGAGATCAGATGGCTATATGAGGCTGCTTTCCATCTCTAAGTTCTCTGTTCTGTTCCATAAATCTGTGTCTCTATTTTTATGCTACTACCATGCTGTTTTGATCACTATAGACTTGTAGTATAACCTGAAGTCTGATAATGTGATGACTCCAGATTTGTTCTTATTTCATAAAATTGCATTGGCTATTTGGTTTTTTTTTTTGGTTCCGTGTAAAATGTAGAACTTTTTTTTTTTCAAGATCTTCAGTGTATGCCATTGACATTTTAATGGGTATTACATTAAATTAGTAGATTGCCTTGGGTAGTAAAGACATTTTAAAATGTTGATTCTTCCCAGCTATGAGCATGATATGTCATTTCTATCTGTTAACATCCTTTTCTATTTCTTTTCTCAGTGTTTCATAGTTGAAATATACTTATGATCCTTTTACCTCAGCCTCCTAAGTAGCTGGGACTATCAATGCCTGCCATAATGTCCCACTATTATTTATTTATTTATTTAATTAAATGATAGCTGTGTACATTAATGCAATCATGGGGTACAGTGTGGTGTTTTCATATACAACACCTGGCTATTTTTTGGTTGTAGCCATCATTGTTGTTTGGTGGCCCGGGTTGGATTTGAACCTGCCACCTTAGGTGTATGTGGCTGGTGCCTTAGCCACTTGAGCCACAGGCGCCGAGCCACAATTTATATTTTCCATTCAATGGTTGTGAAACATGTTGCTGAAAATAGGGGAACAGTATGGTTACTATCGTGTAATTCTCTTGTCTTGATCAAAATCCTAGAATGTTAGCGATTATAGATTGAAACTTACGGCCAATATTCACTCAAACCTTTAATGACCTACTGTGTCCAAAACATTGTGCTAAATGTGGGAGAGAGAAAGGTAGATAAGGCCTATCTTATGGTTATCCCAGGTTCCTAGTCCTGGGAACCTAATTGTATATGAGAAGAACAAGCTTGTCTAATTAACTATCCTAAAAGATAGAAAGTGCTGCAAGAGGAGCATGCATAGAATGGGAGGAGAGAGAGAAATTCAGCCTTGGGAATTGAAGAAAGCCTTCACAGAGAAGGTTGCATTTGTTTGAGAGCTTGGAAAGATGAATAGTCCTTGGCCAAGAAGGCATGGGGGAAGGTGAGGATGGTGTATAAAGGTGGAAGGCATGGAAGTAGTACTATGTGTAGTGCTGTTAGAGATCTCACGATGCTCTTGTGTATCTGCAGCGGTAGTTTTCTGAAGCTAAACCTTAAAAACAAACAAATAAAAAAACACCTCTTATATAGAATTCTATGTGGAAAGAGATAAAAGCAAAGCTGCCTTTTTGTAGAAACAGGGTCTCATTGTGTTGCCCAGGCTGGCGTCAAACTCCTGGCCTCAAGCAATCTTTCCATCTCAGCCTCCCAAAGTAGCAGCATTGCCGGCATGAGCCACTGCACCTTACTCTGAAAAGCTGCCCTCCTGAAGTAGAGAGAAGAGCCTGGAGTCCCAGCTGCTAGCTATGTTACTCTCCCCAATGCCCCCAAGGTACTCTCAGGGAAGTTAGACAGCAGTGTTAACAAGGCAAGTAGACTCAGAATATGTCACTTTTAGACAAATTAGGACTATGAGGACTTTGTCCTTTATGTCCTATGAGGACTTTGGAATTATCAAACGTTTTTAAGCAATGTAATAGAATCAACTTTATTAGAAAGAGAACTGTAGGTATTCTGTAAGGTGGGTCTCTAAGAATAGAGAAACTCTTAAGTCAGGTATCACAAGAGTTCAGATAATAAAGGAAAAGCAAAGAACTAATCTGCATAGATCTGAATTCTGATTTCGGCTCCTTTTCTGCCAAACTCCATGCCCTTTAATTACACAATATTAGATTTAAAGGAGACTTGCCATGTATTTTCAGCTGCCTTCCCAATTTAGGCATCCCTTTAACAACGAAGCTGACAAATGGTTAGGCTATTACATGACCTAAAACATTTTCATGATAACATGGGTTACTACAGAAGTATTGAGATAGACTGTGTTATGGTCCATTATTTCATTTCCAAGAAACCCAGTTGACGGCACCTTTCTGGCTCACCTGGGCAAGTTTCAACTTGCTGGGCTTATCAGTGTTGCTGGAAGGGCTTCTTTTGTTTCAGTCCACATGGATTTTACATTCCTTGATTTTTGTATTTTGAGATAAAAGTTGCCTGGTAAAAATCTCCCAAAGGATGATTTGTTCCAGTTGGAAATTAAAGGGAAGGGCTTTTTATAGTTTCTTTGTTTCTAAATGCACTTAAAGCTACCCTCCACAAAAGAATGGGATTCTTTCTAATATCTAGAGTATGCTTCATATATATTTATCCACAGCCTTCAAGTCCTTGCTCTGCCTTTTCTTTTCTCAGCAAATCATTCAGAGTTCCTCGACTCACAGTTCATGGGACATAAATTTCAGATTGCTTGCTTTGCTGGTTACCCACTATTGATGCTTTCTATTCCAACTATGACCTGTTAATGCCATCCAGAGCTGAAATACGTCCTTCAGAGATAGGCTGAACAATGCACTATCCAATGAATAGGACTGGTACTTCTCTAGATTTTGAAGTATTCCTTCTTAAAAATGTATATGATTACAATAATATTTTAATAGCCAGGTCATATTTGTGGCTCATATGGAACCTGTAGTCAGGTCAGACCCTGGAGTCTTGAGCAAGTCTATTAACACATCCTGTCCTCAGACCCTCTAGCTTGACCATAAGGGTCACACCTGCCTCCTGTTTATGGCAATTAGGGATAATATGACGTTAAATTAAATTTATAGGCAACGCTGTACTTGAAATTCAAGGTGACCTAGTCGCTGGGCAGATGCATAGAAGTTTTAAGACAAAAGAACCATTGACAGGAAAGTACTCTCTATCAAAGCATATTAAATGGCCTTTGTTAAAAAAAATGTGTTTCCTAGGATTTTGCATTTTTTGACTCTTACTGGTTCTGGTTTAGCAATAAAAGATTTAGCCTGACTATTCTATAAATAGATTTTCAATTTATATTGCCAGATAATACACAATTTGATAGAGTGGAGACGGTTTTTCGGAGAGGCTAAGTTAATTGTTTTATGTATTATTGCCTTGTATGTGTCTCATTTTTTCCCTTGGCTTCCAAACCTTTGAGGCGTATGTTACTTTCTCTAATAGAATATTCTCTTGGCTGACTTTAGCAAAGGAGTGACCGAGTCTGCTCTGTACTTGCTGGCAGGGTGTTGCAGTAATCTGAATAAAATAAAGTCCTAAGGACAATCTGGCTCAGACAGTAGGAGTTACAAAGTAAAAACAAACACAGATCCTCACTGTTAGCTTTCTACATGCTGGGAGCTGAACATTATTTTGGGGACTCATTCCAATGCATTTTATACATGCACTATAAAAACTGTACTGTAAAAAGTTTATAAACACCATTATAGAGAAATTTCCCTGAATTATTTAGGTAAGACCCTCCTCTTTTAAAAATGTTATCAGTGGCACCCAAAGTTTTTGGAAGATACTTCACAGGCCTCACAGGTAGTTTAAGGCAGTTGATGAACTCTGATAGACACAGTGGCAAACTGGCGCTAGAGAATTAAAAATCATTGCAAATGTAGCTGCCAGTTCAGCTATGATCCGTCTGATTACATTACTGTTTTTCATGCCTCGTTCATGCTTTGTGGGAACAATGAACACAGAATCAAAGTTTAACTACAATTATTTCATCATAAAACTAAGAGAAATGTGACTTTCTGACAAATTTATAAGTACTTTATGAATATTATAGTTGTAATTTTTTATAGTTATATTTTCAAGATTCCATTGTTGCACCTACATTGTTAGACCTGATTTTGGTTTTCTCATCCCAGTGAAACTTCAAATGTGTTATAATTCATCAGTTTAAGCATGAACTTCCTTTCATTAAAAGAGGGACAAAGTATATTGCTGGTATGTCCTTGCCCACTTCAAGAACGTGATTAATATCTGCGTAATGCCATTAGCTAGGAAGAATGCACCACTGGTGCCAGACAAATCGAAATAGGATTTTAATGCATGACAAAATTGAAGATAAGAAATATTATAGAACAAAAAATTAGTATTTTGTTAAAGTTCTTCCATGAATCACCGGAGAAGAAACACAGCAAGGGCCAAAACTGTTACTTATCACATGTCTACTCTAATTAATCTACATTTCTCTTCTTCTTTTTTATTTATTTTTTTTTTTTTGAGACAGAGTCTCACTATGTCACTCAGTAGAGTACTGTGGCATCAAAGCTCTTAGCAACCTCAAACTCTTGGAATTAAGCAATTCTCTTACCTCAGCCTCCCAAGTAGCTGGGACTACTGGCACCCACCATAACACCTGGCTATTTTTTGTTGCAGTTGTTTAGTTGGCCTGCCACCCTCAGTGTATGTGGCTGGTGCTGCAACCACTGTGCTACGGGCGCTGGGCCTTAATCTATTTCTTATTTGAAATTGGAATAAATGGGTTGCAATTTCTTTTTTCTTTTCTTTTCTTTTTTTTTTTTTTTGGAGACCGTCTCAGTGTGTTGCCCTCAGTAGAGTGCTGTGACATCACAGCTCACAGCAACCTCAAACTCTTAAGAGTTAAATGATTCTCTTGTCTCAGCCTCCCAAGTCACTGGGACCATATGTGCCTGCCACAAAGCCTGGCTATTTTTTTTCTTGTTGTTGCAGTTGTCACCGTTGTTTAGCAGGCCTGGGCCAGGTTCGAACTTGCCAGCCCCAGTGTATGTAGCTGGCAACCTAACCACTGAGCTATGGGTGCCAAGCCTAAATCGTTGCAATTTCAGGCATATAATCTTAAAATTTTGTGTGCACATAGTTTCTATTCTTTTATGATTTCCATTCCAGTGAACAGCAGCCTTGTAAATATTGAAATGCAAAAGTTAGAAGGGCAAGACGGTGTTTGTGGCTTAGTGCATAGGGCACTGGCCCCATATACCAAGGGTGGTGGATCCAAACCCAGCCCCTGCCAAACTACAACAAAAAAATGGCCCGATGTTGTAGCGGGCACCTGTGGTCCCAGCTACTTGGGAGGCTGAGGGAGGAGAATCACCTAAGCCCAAGAGTTGGAGGTTGCTGTGAGCTATGATGCCACAGCATTCTACTTAGGGCAATAAAGTGAGATTCTGTCTCTTTAAAAAAAAAGTTAGAAGGTAAATGTATTTTCAAAATGAATTTCTATCCATTCCTAGCTATATTTAGTAATTTATCTGCCTTTTAAAGAATTTTCAGGTGGCACCTGTAGCTCAAGCGTCTAAGGCAACAGCCATGTTGAACCCACCCACAGAGTTGGTGGGTTCGAATCCAGCCTGGGCCTGCCAAACAACAGTGACAACTAAATAAAAAAATAGCTGGGCGTTGTGGCGGGTGCCTGTATTCCCAGCTACTTGGGAGGCTGAGGCAAGAGAATCCCTTAAGCCCAGGAGTTTGAGGTTGCTGTGAGCTGCGACGCCATGGCACTTTACCCAGGGTGATGTGATACCTTGAGGCTCTGTCTCAAAAAAAAAATAAAGAAAGAATTTTCAGGCCAGGCATGGTGGCTCATGCCTACAATCCTAGAACTCTGAGCCACGGTGAGAGAATCCTTTGAGCTCTGGAGTAAGAGACCAGCCTGAGCAAGAGTGAGACACCTTCTCCACTAAAAATAGAAAAATTGGCCAGGCATTGTAGTAGGCAACTATAGTTCTAGTTACTAGGAGGCTGAGGCAGGAGAATCATTTGAACCCAGGAGTTTGAGGTTGCTGTGAGCTAGGCTGATGCCATAGCACTATAGCCTGGGCAACAGAGTAAAACTCTGTTTCAAAAAAAAAAAAAAAGGAAAAGAAAAAAGAGTTTTCAGTTCTCCTTAGCTGTTCATATCCATTTTTTACCCATCATTTCAGATTATTATATGTACCACAGAAACGTCATTATCACAGAGAGGTGAGCAATATAAATGTAGCTGGGGTAAGGATGTTTATCTTGTCTTACAAAATGTCTAACTTCCTTTATACTTTTTGTTCTTCTCTACTGGATTTAAATTTATTATTATTATTATTATTTTGCTCCTCTCAGTCTTTATTTTCATCTACTAATTTTCCCAGTCTTTTTTCCCCTGCATGAATTCCTAAATACTAGGTCTTCATTTCTATCCCCATCTCTGTATACCCAGATGATACAGTAAATGTTGGGTGTGATTGTTTGGGTAGATGGATGCCTGGGGCCATGGGTAGAATTGGATGAGCACTTGAGTAGATAGATAGATGTATGTGTGGGAGAATGGGCCAGTGGCACCTCTTCCCTGCCATCATGATTACTGGAATTCCAGAAACCTATAATCTCCGGCAATCTTAGGGCTTCATCATGGTCACAGAGAAGTTTATTGTATCTTAGAGTATGTTTTAAATCTACCAGGCATGGAGAAAGAGTTTGGAGTATCTAGCTTCAAAGGAATTGTAAAAGACATAGATCAGCCCTGGTAATTTTGTCTCGATATAATGAAGGTCATTGATTTTTTTCCCAAATGAATTTATAATTTAGATACGGGGCATGAATGCATGGCAGTGATGACTTCTCCAAAGGTAGCAAATGTCCTAATTTTGGATTGTCCTTCATTGTACATCTATGTATGTGATTTTATTTTACAAATAAGACCAGTCTTTTTTATTAAGCAAAAGTGATACTTATGAATATTGGGTTGTCACTTAATATTACATGGAAATTCATGAGTGAGATGGAAAAAAAGGGAAGTTATATATATGATTTCAATTTTGGTTTACTGTTCTATAAAATAATTGTTGCCTATAATATGTTTCAGTTTTTTCAGTGACTTACATAAGGGTTTACAATTCAGTTTTGATGGGTTCTTGGTGGGATTTTCTTGTTTTTGTAATACTTCTGTTAGGGATTTACCATATGTTTAAACAATTTATCATTATAATCAAGTAAACTTACGTTCATCTTGGGACTATCACAAGAGTATTGGTCGATGCACTTTAAAATAAATCTCCTTATATTTAGTCTAGACTGCTAAGTATTAACTACATCTGCTCTGCAGAGAATCAGATTAGACCAAGAGAGTCTTATGTCTTCATTATGCCATTATTGAAGTGCATAGTGTTTGGATAAAATATAATTTTCCTGATATCACTAAGGAAGGTATAAATAAGCAAAAACTCTTTTTATTACATTCACACGAGAGCCTCATATATGTTCTCATTAAAATATCCATTTGCTGTACAAAAGCAAATATAACCCAAAGATGTATGTCCTCTAATATTCTAGAAAAAAATTTTTTTTCTTTTCTTTGTTTTTTGTTTTTTTTTGAGACAGAGTCTTACTCTGTTGTCCAGGCTATAGTGCTGTGGCATCAGCCTAGCTCACAGCAACCTCAAACTCCTGGGTTCAAGAATATTCTCCTCTAGTATTTGAGTAACCTGTAAATAAATTGAATATTTTTTGTTTTCAAAAAATCCGTTGCTATAATCAGCCATAAGTTATTGGGTATTAAATTAATTACTTAGATAATATACATTCTTTTGGCTACTAAAGTGTTGTTGATTTGCAATTCTAGCTATTGATTTAACAATTAAAATCGATTATTAAATACAAAATTATGTATTTATTTTTTTTGAGACAGAGTCTCACTGTGTTGCCCTGGGTAGAGTGCTGTGACATCACAGCTCACAGCAACCTCAAACTTTTGGGCTTAAGGGTGGATAAAATATAATTTTCCTGATATCTCTAAGCAAGGTATAAATAAGCAAAAACTCTTTTTATTACCTTTACATGAGCGCCTCATAAGCAAGGAGGCTCAGCCTCCCATGTAGCTGGGACTACAGGCACTGGCCACAATACCCACCTATTTTTTTTTTTTTGGTTGTATTTTTCATTGTTGTTTGGCAGGGCCGGGTTGGATTTGAACCCACCAGCTCCAGTGTATGTGGCTGGTGCTCTAGCCGCTGAGCTACAGGCGCTGAGCCACAAAATTATTTCTAACATATGTAGTAGTTTGAGGTTTAGGGTGGATAATTTAATACCTTGAAGGAAGACAATATTAACAAAATTTGGAAAGCCTCAAATTAAAATGATTGTATTGCTGCTTTGGGAATAAATGATAGGTTTGTTTTAGCTTGTTAGCAAACTATGATATCTCCTTTCATTGTAGATATATTTTTAAGACTGCAATAACTTAGGACACAATTATGAGAGGAACTTTACCTAACAAAGCAATCAGTGTAACTTAATTCTTTGTACCCTCAATGCATCCCAAACAAGGAAAAAAAAAAAAAAAACACTGTAATACTTCTAATGAAATGGAGGTAAATACAAATGAAAAATTTTAAGTGTCTGTCATCAATTTTCAAGTGCACTCCAACATCTTATTATTAAATGCCATAATCATCTTGAAGTTTGCAATAGTTACCAAGATGATTGGTTAAACGCACTAAACTCTTTGAACTATCTTCTAGTATACCTAACATTTTTACTGGATAAGCAAAACGCTACAATAATTAGAGTGGAACGTGAGGCAAAGACCATTTCTAGCTATAGTGTTTTTTGGTTTTGATTTTTTTAGTTCGGGATTTAGTTTTGTGTCTAGAGAGATATTAACAATCTGTAATAATAAAAAGTGAGTTGATACTTTCTAACATGTCATTCATTTAAGTATTTATTTTCTCTTATTATTCTTCCATCTTCATAGATAACTGTAAACTTTATCTTAAGAGATATTTCTATTTTCAACGTATTCTAAATAGAAAAATAAGATGTAGAAAGCATGAGGACAGAATATTTCCTTGAAACTTATGTCCTTTAAAGTTTGTCAGGTTTCTTGGTTTTTTTTTTTTTTAAAGAGAGAGTCTCACTTTGTCACCCTATGGTAGAGTGCCATGGATCACAGCTCACAGCAACCTCAACTCTTGGGTTCAAGTGATCCTCTTACCTCAGCCTCCTGAATAGCTGGGACTCTAAGCATTGCCACAATGCTCAGCTATTGTTTTGAGAGACAGGGTCTTACTCTTGTTCAGGCTGGTCTTGAACTCCTGAGCTGAATCAGCCTACCCGCCTCAGCCTCTAAGAATGCTTGGATTACAGGCATGAGCCATTGTGCCCAGCCTTATTTATTAGTTTTTTAAAGGGTTTGAGAAATTTGCATTTAGTACTTGGAGAGAATGTTATTTTTTATTTTTTTGAGACAAGATGTCTGTCTTTGCCTGAACTAAAATGCAATGGGATCATCATAGCTCCCTGCAACCTCAAACTCCTGGGTTTAAGGGATCCTCCTGTCTCAGTCTCCTAAAGAGGTAGCATTAAAGGCATGAGCCAACATGCCTGGTCTATGAACTTTATTTATAGTTGAAAAAGTAGTGTTTTGTTTGAAGTATAAAAGTCTTAAATATTATGAGGTTTGTTTTTTTTTTTAATGGCTTAGTAGCCTCTGTGTCATTTAAGATAACAAGAATTTCAGTAACCTAAAAGTAGACTAATTTCTGGTAGATGAAAACAGATGTTTATGAGACATTTATATTCCCTACCATTTTGTTCTCAGTTTTAATTATAAAAGATGTAAAGCAAGAAATACATTCTTCCTTATATACGATGACTCTTTTACATAAGCTATTGCCATTTAAAAATTATCCCTTTGAATTAATTGAGATGTGCTAACTACTTAATTACTTATCTTTAAAAGCCCCACATAAAATCATTTTTGGTATATAATCTAGTATAGGAAATGAAACACTAAATCCATTTGATTTTGGTATTTGTTTTTTTTTTTTTTTTTTTTTGAGACAGAGCCTCAAGCTGTCCCCCTGGGTAGAGTGCCATGGCATTACAGCTCACAGCAACCTCCAACTCCTGGGCTCAAGCGAGTCTCTTGCCTCCGCCTCCCAAGTAGCTGGGA
>CAUYTI010018861.1:0-23160 GCA_963575145.1 Galago senegalensis | reverse complement strand
CTGGGACCACAGGCGCCCGCCACAACGCCCGGCTATTTTTTGGTTGCAGCCGTCATTGTTGTTTGGCGGGTCCGGGCTGGGGATTCGAACCTGCCACCTTAGGTGTACGTGGCTGGTGCCTTAGCTGGTTGAGCTATAGGCGCTGAGCCACATAATTCATTAGTTAGCAAGGAGATCTTCCTTAGAGCAGATCACAAACTTACTTTACCAAGTTTTATCTTTAAAAGGAGAATAAATACAATACTCCTTTTCTTATTATATGAGACATAATCATAATCATTTTCTCCATATTTACATTTTCAGCGCAGAGTGTTAAGAACTCCAGCTTCAGACAAACTCCCTGGGTTCAAATCCCAGTTCTGCCACTGATGTTATGCTGCCACAGGTGTTGTGCTGTGAGTCACTTCACATTCCCAATCTTCACTTTCCCTATAGGGAAATGATACCTCCTTCATAGGGTAGCTGATAAAATATTTAGCCAGTAGTTAGCACATGCTAAACACTCAGTAAAAGTTAGCTTTTTTTTTTTTTTTTGGTAGAGACAGAGTCTTACTTTATTGCCCTTAGTAGAGTGCTGTAGCATCACAACTCACAGCAACCTCCAACTTCTGGGCTTAAGCGATTCTCTTGCCTCAGCCTCCTGAGTAGCTGGGACTACAGGCGCCCGCCACAATGCCCAGCTATTTTTTGGTTGCAGTTTAGCTGGGCTGGGTTTGAACCCGTCACCCTCAGTATATGGGGCTGGTGCCCTACTCACTGAGCCACAGGCACCGCCCAAAAGTTAGCGATTTTTAAGGTAGGAGTGTTTGGCACACCTTTTGGGTGCAGGACCTAGCTACGAGAGTGACTCTACCTAACAAATTCAAATATTGTGATTTGGTTGGTTGTACCCTCACATTAACCTGAAAAAAAAAGTTAGCACTTTTATAACTAGTGTCTTGTTATGATAGTTTGTACTTTGTACCTCTGTATTTTGACATTTACTGGACTCTATTTTTGTTTAAGTAGAAGGTATTTCCTCAACTCTTTAAAGGTCAGAACATTTCAAAAAGAAATATACAGTCATCAAAAATAAAAGATAGAGAGAGTACTGAGAACTTATTAAATACTAGCTTGTTGCAGGTTCTGCAGTTATTTTGTATTTCACTTTAATTTCTATATTGTTAAAAGACTTTAAATCAAGGCCAGGAACAGTGGCTCAGGCCTGTAACCCTATCAGTCTGGGAAGCCAAGGCTGTAAATCACATGAACTCAGGAGTTAGAGACCAGCCTGAGCAAGAGCAAAACTAGCTGGGCGTTGTGGCTAGTCTCTAAAACTAGCTGGGCGTTGTGGCAGGTACCTACAGTCCCAGCTACTTGGGAGGCTGAGGCAGGTGGATTTCTTGAGGTCAGGATTTTGAGACCAGACTGAGCAAGAGCAAAACCCTGTCTCTACTAAAAATAATTAAAAAACCAAAATCACCTAGATGGGCATTGTGGCAAGCACCTGCAGTCCCAGCTACTCGGGAGGCTGAGGCAAGAGGATTGCTTGAGCCCAAGAGTTTGAGGTTGCTGTGAGCTGTGATGCCATGGCATTCTACCCAGGGCAATAGAGTGAGACTGTGTCTCCAAAAAAAAAAGAAAGAAAGAAAGAAAAAGAGGGCAGTGCCTGTGGCTCACAGGGGTAGGGCGCCTGCCCCATATGCAGGAGGTGGCGGATTCAAACCCAGCCCCAGCTAAAAACTGCAAAAAAAGAAAAAGAAAAACTTTAAATCATTATAGAAGCAAATGATGATATGTTATTTTGATCATTATAATTCTCCTGGTTTAAACTCAGTTACACATACATCACATGATCAGATAAAAATACTAGAAGCTATAAATGTTGGCACAGAAGATTTCTTGATGTTTTGTAGTTCTAAAGATTTTTTTTTCAATATGCGGTTTGTTATATTGCCCAGGCACCATCATAGCTCAGGGCAATCTGGAACTCCGGGCGTCAAGGGATGCTCCAGACTCAGCACCCCAGTAACTGGGAATACAGGCACAGGGGACCGCACTGGGCTCATACCACTTTAACTGAAATATTTAATGTTTAGTCTTTGTTTAATGCCACTTAGAAGTTGTTGATCAAGGACTCTTTATACACTAATGACTTCAGAAATAGGAACAAGTAATAGGATCTCTTTTGTTGCCACTAATTTTGTTAATTTGTAATGGTTGGCTTGGCAAATAGCATTGTAGGGCCCCGGCCCCACATACTGAGGGTGGCAGGTTCGAACCTAGTCGCCGCCAAACTGCAACAAAAAAATAACCAGACATTGTGGCAGCGCCTGTGGTCCCAGCTACTCCGGAGGCTGAAGCAAGAGAATCACAAAGCCCAAGAGCTGGAGTTTGCTGTGAGCTGTGACACCACCGCACTCTACCCAGGGGGACAAAGTGAGACTCTGTCTCTAAAAAAAATAATAATAATAAAGAAAAATAGCATTGTAAATAGAGGATTGAATTCCCTGTGGTGTTTACATACACGTAATTTTAAAAAAATTAGATTGACGTTTTAAGAAATTTGAGTTCAAATACCCGTTCTGACCCTGTTTGTCTGTTTAAGTAAGAAAAACTCATTTTCATTTCTGGGCCACAGAGAGGTAAATGTCATCCGCAAAATCTAAGAGTAGACGATGGTTTGAGGCTCGAATGGTTTTTTAAGTATCTTCAGAAATAACATTCGTTGGATACCTCCTTCCCCACCCCTTAGGAGGACCTTTGGCTTTAGGAGACTTGTAGAGATAATTCTGATATACTGTTCAGGGCATTTACTTCCATGTTTTAGGAAAAAACATGTTCTCGGAATATTCTTGGAATATCTCATTTCCTTGGAAAACAATTCATGGGTGAGTCAGCACGAAGGAAAAAACCCACTCACAATGGATATCAAAATTGCATGAGATGGTGAAATGAGAAATGATTTTCTTTGCAAACTTGAATGAGGTATAGAGAAACCAATTATTTATTTATAAAATGATTGCAGGGTGGAAGGCAGAGCTAAACGCTCTTACTAATATGCTGTTACATATTTACCAAGGCACGGAGGGTATCAGGGAGTCCTCTCCATGCTGCCTTAAACCTGCTATGACCATGAATGTGCCTTTCAGTGAGAAAGAAAGAAAATGCGTGTTCGGAGGCAGACGAAGGAAGGAAGGAAACAAAGGTTAAAAGCCTCTCCTTCAGCCCCAGTCTGTCCTCTCTGGCAGTAGATTATTAAGGGAATTTCCTCCTGCAGCCCGGGAACACCAGGTGGCCGTTTCCACGTCACTGTCAGGGCATCCAGGGATTTTGCTCGCTCAGGGCTCAGGAGGTGACTTCCCCACTCCTCCAGCGGATCCCTGCGGGACTATTCGCCTCCGCCCGGGGCCAAGTCCAGGGGCGGGGAGGCTCGGCCCCCGGGTTGGGGCGCAGCGGCCGCAGGAGGGCGCGGAAGCGTTTCCTGGGTGAGCCCGGCGGCCGGGCCTGTTTCCGGAAAGCGGATTGCATCAGGTGTGAGCAGGGCGCCTCCTCGGCCCAACCTGGCGGCCACTGCGCCTGCGCGCGTCGCCCCGCCCTGCCTCTGCGGACTCCACCGCGGGTTTTCCTCGGGCTCCGGAGGCGACCCAGCGGGAGGGGCGGGCGCCGCACCCTGCCCCGGGACCCCGGGGAGAGGGAGACCGCCAGGTGGGGGTCTGGGAATCCTAGGGGAAACTGCGGGGTCCGAGCGATTAGAGGGCTATGGGAAAAGGACCTGCCTGCCCAGTTGGAGGCCGGTAGATCTGTGCTACTGACAGCGTGGTGGTCCCGGGCTGATTTCCTCGCTTGTGGGCCTGAAGGACGTCTACTGGCACCACAGAGATTTCCAGTTCACAGAATCTGTGTTTTCTGTAAGAGAGCTATTGCGGCCCTCGACTGTCCATGGTCCACAGGCTCCATAGGTGTATCTTGGGGTGCATAGCCTCCGATCCAAAGAAGTGAGCACTTTCAGGGATTTCTAGGGGTTTCTCTGTGACAATATTATCTTTCCGTTGCAGGAAGGAGCAATATGATTGTTGGCCTCCACCTGGGTCTGGGGAAAATAATTGTTCGCTGGGGACATTATAGGAGTGCACAAGCTAGAAACCCATCTTCCCCAAGGCAGCACCCCCCGCTCTGACTCTGCATAAGGGTCCCGTTATACACCTTGTGCATCTCCCTCCTAGCACGCTCGCTCCATTTTGAAGTGACTGACGGGTTTCAGTTATTATTTGATGGATGCTTGTTAACCTGTTATCCATGAAAGCAGGGGCTTGGGGGTTTTATTAATAATTCACCTCTCTTTCCAGGTTTAGTTCAAGATCTTGTAGATCCTCAATAAATTGATGATGTGTGAAAGAATAAAAGAATGCCTACACCCACTGCATAGAGGCCTCACATGAAGAATAAGGAAGGGTGGGGAATGAGTTTATTATTTGAGGTCCTAGGGATGGCTGTCTTTGTGTATTTGTGTATGTGTAGATTTCTACAAGTGCCCTCAAACCAGCAGCACGAGCATCACATGATTAACTTTTTAGATGTATCACCCACTCTATCTAAGACTCAGGAATTGAGACCCAACAATCTGTTTCAGCATGTCCTCCAGGTGATTCTGATTCAAGCTCCAGTGTGACACCCCTGCTCTGATGAAGAGCAACCCTAAGAGCTCCTTTGGAAGCACTGTTTACCACTTACTTACTGAGAGTCCCTTCTTAGCAGGGCCTTGTACACAATTTACAAACTGTAAATCGGAGTTATCAGTGGGTGGAGGAGTGCTTTTCTTTTCCGGCAGGCGTGCTTTTCCCTATGTGTCATTTTGTTGTGATTTCCAGATCAAAGAATTGTGCGTGTGCGTGTGCTTGTGGAGTGGGGATAATGAGGCAGATGGAAGAAGAAGGTCCTGCCTACAACTTGCAGTTAGCCTGGGTGGGTGTGGGCACTTCTCATCTGGGGACATTTTCCCATTGCAAGGGAATGCAGACATGTAGGAGAAAAGCTGGAGATAAGGTTACCCAAATGCCTTTTTGTGCAAACAAACGCCAGACCACGTGGAGGGGATACCAGTCTGCACCGCACCGCCAGCCTTTGCGTGTCAGTCTGGTACCGCTGCCTCTGCGGTCTTCCCCGGAGACTGGGGAAGCTTGCTTCCCGAAGGCCCGGCTGTCTCCACCTGCAGGGGTCGCACTGGGAGCGCGGCCCGCCCCCTTCCGCCCGGCCCCCGCCCCCGCCCCCGGCCCCGCCTTTCTCCAGTCGGGCCTCCGCCCCACCGGGTCCCTGCAGCCTCCCTTCGCGCAGCCGCCGCCAAAGCCTGGAGAAGTGGAATCTCGCCGGCGCCGCTCCTTGCGCGGGACTGGCGGAGCGGCACTGGGCATGCTCAGTCGCCGGAGCCCGATCTGGTCTCAAGTAGGAAGCTCGTGCGCTGCACCCGCAGCTGATCGGGCGCTCCCGGGAGGGCGAGACTGGAGCAGAGCCGCCCGGCACCGGAGCTGAGGCTATCGCCGCGCGCACTGCTGGTAAGCCCTGCTTTCTCCATTGCTTCTGCCCCGGAAAAACGGGGCAGCCTGGGAGCGCCGGGGAGAGAACTGGGCAGCGGAGGCAGCGTGCGGCTAGTGGCTCTGGGTACCCCGGCGGCTGCTTCCCTCCCTGCTCCCAGCCCCAGGACTGCGTGGCCACTGCTGCCCACTCAGCCGCAGCCACAGCTGCAGCAGCTGCCGCCGCATCTGCAGCGGACACCCGCTGCGGAGTCCCGTGTGCCCTGCGCCCGCGCCGCAGGGCCGGTGGCACGGAGACTGCGGGCTCACTCCTTGACTTCCATCCTTCTTGCTTCCCGGCGCCCTCTTTCCAGCAGCAGCCCAGGGTTGGCACGGCCTGGGCGGGGGAGACAGGGTTGGAGGCCGTGCGCCCGGGTGGGGACTGCGGAAGGAAAAGTGAGGGTGGGCGCCGCGGGGAGAGCTCACGCCCCCTTGCCCTGGCACCGGCCTCCACTGCGCGCCCGGGCTGTCCTTCCCGGGGCGGCTGCGCGCTCCTCCCGGGGAGTTGGAGCCGGGGCCGGCTTCTCAGCTTGGGATTCAGAGACCAGACGCCGAGAAGGGAAAGGGGGGAAAAGTTCATTTTCCCCCTTGGAGGTAGGAGAGCCTTTAACTAGAAAATGGCTGTGCCAAGGGGACCAAAGCAAGGAAACTGGCTACCCGGTCTCGAAAGCCCCTCTACGGTCCGGCGGGAGGAATGGAAGATTGGACGCCAGAAATGACATTTGTGCGGTGAGAACGGAGCCGGCGTGAGGGAGGGATGCCGAGTCTCGTAAAAACAATGAAAGGTGTTCTTAATAGTGGCTAAGAGGTCTATAACTAAAGGAGAGTCGGGGCAAAGAGCAGAGGGAGCGTGGGTCTCTAGTTTTTAAAAAGAATTACTTGGAGAAATCAGATTTTGAGTTGTGACCGTTTTGTAGTCAAGTTCTGCGCAGTTTCAGAACCAAGAACCAAGACTGTCACAGACGTTTTTGGTTGGATTGGGTGATTCGGGAAGGCCAGAATTGGGAGGAGAATAAGGTCACTGTTGGAACCTCCGACAAGACTGGGCTCTCCAGGGGACAGTTTTTTTCCGAGAAGGCCCTCAGTCACTGGCTTTTCATTGTGCCTGATGACTTAAATGAAACACTTGGAGAATTATAAAATGATGCCAGCGTTGGCATTTGGATTCCAAGAAATGAGTAAAGTTTGTGAGGTTGGCATGGGTTTGTTGTTGGTTCAACAGTTTCACGATTAAAAAACCAAAGAATGGCAGTCTGATCTATTGTTTCTGGCTTTTGATCTCTTAAATCTTTTTTCTTTTTCTTTTCTTTCTTTCTTTCTTTTGAGACAAGAGCCTCACTTTGTCGCTCTGGGTAGAGTGCTGTGGTGTCACAGCTTGCAGCAACCTCAAACTCTTGGGCTTAAGTGATTCTCTAGCCTCAGCCTCCCAAGTAGTTGGGACCACAACGCAGGTGCCGCCTCTAAAATATTTTTTCTTATCATGGATTTATATTTCAAATCTTGTCCTCAGATGGCCATGATAATTAAGAGTATAGGAGTAGTGTAGCTGACTTTTAGGGAACAGAGAGAATCCTTGAGAGGGGATTTCTTTAAGAACTTAGGTAGCAGCCTTGTCATGTTGCAATTTGTAGCTTGAAAGCAGTATTTGTTCAACAGTTTTTTTTTTATCATAACTTGCAGCATTCTAGAAATGGTGTGGTTTTGAAAGGATGATGTTTGTCAGGAGGATGGGGGAACCTCCAGGCTGAGGGAACACTCAGAGAACACAGGTGGCTGTGGAGTCCAGTGGGCTGATCCTGGCTGTGGGGGGAGATGCAAGCTTCCTATTGCTGTCCGTTTGTTCTCCATATGACCCTACAAAATCACCCTCAGTCTTCATAAACCTAGAATGTAACTATGTCCCTGGATAGACGCTCAGAGTCATTGAGAAAGGACTCTAAAGACCAGATCCTTTCCCAAGGAAAGTTTTTATATCCTATATTTTTATTCCCTCCTCAGTTGTAGACTTTTAACTGAATAATTCACCTTTAAGGAGCCAGCATGATCCCTCTTGCTGAAACTTTTATAAAGTAGTAGTTGAAAAGCTTGACGAGCTCAAGTGTGAGGGAAGGGTGCTTTAATTTAGCTGGAGTAACATGAATACTGACTACAAAATTATTTGTGAAAAGACTGTTACATATCGCAAGAATCCACATGGACAAACAGAATATTCTAGCACAGCTACTCTTATTATGGCATGCTTCAACTTCGTGGTTACTGTTTTCTTTTCCTGCCGCCAGAGAGATAGCAGCAAACATTGAATTGTTTTTCTGTTCCAGCAGGAATACTGAAAGCCTTGCTGTAATATTAGATTAGTGTTAATGTTGATTACCCTGATTACTGGATATCTAAATTTATCTTTTAAGAAAAATGGAATATTATGCCTCTTCCCTTTTCAGTTAAAATAGACAATAGTTTTGTGATATAACACCTTAAGTTTTCCAAGGGGATAGGGAAGACTTAGGAAAAGTATTGTAGTAAATTATTACTTTTATGTGAGTGATACTCATTTTGCTACCTAGGACGCTAGCATTTATTCAGTGGTTATTATGTATCAAGCTTCATATGAAGCTCTGTATATATACTATCTTATGCTATAGACATCTTTGTGTCACTGTCAGCTGCCTAAGAAAATTCCTGTGAGGGGGTAGGTGCTCTACTGATTGCACAGTAATAGAACTTTAAAGTTTTATCTCATGTGAGATACCTTTGTTCACTGAAGTTCTATTATTATTCATTAAGCATTCTCTTTTAAAACATCTTTGATTTGTTATTTAGAGTTAAATTTGACTGCAACAGCTTGTCTTCAGAATGATTTGAATGTTTTCGAGAAGCTTCTGTCCAGATTTTAAAACTATTTTGTGTTCATTTATTTTCAACAGTGTTGTACTACCAACAAATAAAATCGAATGTAAGGGAGATTAATCCAGATTGCCCGCTTTTAATTTTAATGTGTTATTAGTGCATATTCTGCATGTTGATGTGGGTTGCTGGCGTTGCTCTCAGCTGAAATGGTTTCTCAGAGGCAGAGCCACAAATTCTCCATAATAAATGGTATGGAGGGACTTGTAGGAATAACCCCCAACCAGGATTGCAAAGACTTGCCTCTGGGGTTGGCTTATCCCTTACCTTAATTCACTGTGTGGCCTTGGAAAAGTCATTTCACGTCTCTGGGCCTCAGTTTTCTCATCTGTAAGCTGAAAAAGTTGTAGTCACCTTCTGGCTGTCTACAAGGCCCTTCTTGTCCCAGGCCATGGGTTTGCGATGCAGCCATTGGGGGCGGAGGGCTTCATTTAGATGTAGGGCTGTCCAGCCTTTTGTCTTCTCTGCTGCACATTGGAAGGAGAGTAGTTGTCTTGGGCCACACATTGAACACATAGACACTAACGAAAGCTGATGAGCAATAAACGGTCCTGCATAATTTTCGAAACATCCAGCACCACAGATAAATAAAACTCACGTAATCTGCATGCAGCCTGCAGGCCACAAGTTGGACACCCCTGTAAAGCATTAGAGGTAGCTGACTTGGGATTTCCCCAAGTCTGGCCTCTTGGATTTTCTTCCTTCTTTGGCCGATTCCTACCTCCCTTCTGGTTTTTATTTGTCATAAAAGGATTGTCTTAAAATTAACTGCTTGTGGCTACGCCAGTCTAGATAGGAGACAAGGTAATGATTAGATTTGGGTAAAGTGTATTAGGTATTTGAAACCATTTCATAGCACCTCATTGATTGATTTATTGATTGATTGATACAGGGTCTCAATCTGTTGCCCAGGCTGCAGTGCAGAAGTACAATCATTGCTCACTGTAGCCTGGAATTTCTGGGCGCAAGCCATTCTCCTGCCTCAGCCTCCTAAGTAGCTGGGAACACAGGTGTGCACCACCACACCCTTTCAGTTTTTTAATATTTTTTGTAAAGATGGGTTTTGCTGTGTTGCCCAGGTTAACCTTGAACTCTTGGCCTCAAGCAGTCCTCGTACTTGGCCCATAGTGCTTTGCATCTTCTGATGGGAGACTTTCTGTTTTGGTCACACACATAATCTGAGAAAGAAGCATTACTTAGGCCACAGAGGAGGGTGTCCTATACTTTGGTTCCCAGGCCCACCTGTGTGAACTTTTGGCAAGCCTTCCCTGTGTCCTGGCCTCTGTCTTCCGTCACGATTAGAAATACAGCTCTTGGTTTGGAATAAGATTTTCGTCTTTATTGTCAGCCTCGTCAGTGTATTGGGCAGGTGCTTGCCTGCTGCCTTAGCAGGAGTGGTAGCTGATGGAATGCACCTGCTTGGTGTCATTAGCAGGATCTTGAGTTTTGTTTTTGGCTTGGCAATCTGTGACGGGGCAGAGAACAAAGGAAACCAATCCCGTTTGGTGTTTTTAATGCACTTGGCTTTCAAGATGCCCACAAAACTCTGCTTCATTCACATTTAAGTGGGGCAGATGAGGAAGGAGTAGCAGCCAGAGTTGTCACTGCATTTAACTAATTGATAATAGTGACTCTGCTGCCTCAGCCATAACCAAGCTCCAGGGTTCCTGGACCCCTGTATAGTTTGGAGTGGGACAATAACGCCAAACATTAGATGAGAGCTGTGAGGGAGGAAGAGCATAGAGTGTGGAAGGTCAAGTCATTGCAACTTGGCAAAAAGGAAGAAGCCTGGATTGGGTGAAAGGTGTTAGAGGTCTCTGGGTATAGAGTTAGAACACATAGTCCCTTTCCATACAGTCTGTTTCCATAATGTTTGAATGTTATCTAGTCTTCTGTAATGGACATGCAGTTCTTTTATAATCAGGAAAAAGTCCGAATGTATAATTTACTGGTATATAAAATGTACTGATTCATATGGACAAAGATGGGACGAGAACATGAAAAAAGTGAGTGATGTCGAATGATCGATTAAAGTTACTGACTTGACAGTGATCATAAAGTTAACCTTTCTCTCCTTTCCTCTTGTGGAAATTTTCTCTGCTAGGTAATAACTAAAGTTTCTAAGGTCTAACTCTGCTGACAAGCAGGTTTCAGGAATGCCTGGAGTGGGAGGAAAGGATTGTTGTTTAAGTTGTCTAAAAGAATGCAGACGCTTGGAGCTGAGCTAGGAGAAGTGTGCATTTAGGAGATCGAGGTTGGAGAGAATTTGCATACAGAGTTCCAGAGGATAAAGGGAATTGCCACTGTAGGCATTACCTGGGGTATGTATGGGATGAGGCATTTCCAGAATCACTACCTTATAAGCCAGAGCTTCGTTTCCATATAAATGAGGGCTCAGTTTCTACACAATTGAAAAGTAACCGAGTGTCTCCTGTGCGCAAAGCCCAGGCGGGGGCCCACAGGTTGTTCGTTTGTTGGTGAAGTTTCCCTGCCTTGTCACAGTGATGACAATGACAGTGTAGTGAATATGTCATAAGTGTTCAGATGAGATCTGTCCTTTTCTCTGAGATTATACCTTTCTGATTTAGAGGTAAGAATCTATTAGAAATTGATGGGGTTATTCTTATTTGGCAACTTAATGGTCCATGAAATTGCTAATTCTGGGAATGTGGGCCTGAGATGCAGAGAGGCTTGCCCTAGGGATTGAGTGGGGGAGGCCAGGGCAGAGTGTGGAGCCTGTGCGTGTGCTCATGGGGCCCCTGGGCCTTCGAGGGATCTAGAGTTGTGGGTATAAACCCAAGGTCCTAGGGGCTGAGAAGGAGCTAATTTTGCAAGTGCCCTGAGAATGTCTTGAGAATGACAAGAAAAGCACCAAGATATAATAATAATAATAATATAATTAATAATAATAATAATCAGAAAGGGAAAGTGATTGAAAGGTGAATTTGAGCAGGCAAGAGGTATCTTGGCGTTTGATTGGTTTGTATATGGGCCTCTTTCTGCGAAAACAACATGCTTTAGCGATTCTTGGTGGTGATTCTAGGAAATGCTGATGGAGTCTAAGCCATAGAATCAAGAATTGTGTACTAAATAGCCACCTTGGTCTGGGCCTCTGCAGTATCAGGCCCTGCAGGTGAGCCTTGAATGGCTAGAGGAAGTTTAAGAATGATTCGCCTATGGAATTGCTGTTATTCACATTGAGTTTTGGTTGCAATTAGGGCTGGAGCTAGAGTCAGAAAACAACAAATTATGTCTGAATTTTAAATAACAGCTTAAGAAAGTAAATAATATGTTTCCAGATAGTACTTTAAAAAATATGCTTAGTTCTATCAGGATCTCACCGATCACAGTAATAACGTTAATATGGTTGTGGAGCTTTTTTTTGGTGCTAGGAACATTATAGCTATTATCCTGTTTAATCTGTGGTGCTGTTCGTATTTTGGAGTTAAGAAAACTGAGATTCTTTTTCCTAAAGACTGCGGGGTGAACGATGATGCTCGCCCTGGAATTGTTACCAATATTGGGGGGGGCGTGAGTTAGCAAAAACTGACAAAATGAAGAGCTAATGTTGACTAACCAAGACCCGCTGGGTACCAGGCGGGATTCAGGAAATACTTTATTTATTCCTTTCGGGCACCTCCTTATTTCCTCTTTTATAAGTAAGGAAACTAACTATATGGGTCAGAAAAGTTAAAGGAGTTGCCCAAGCCCTAAACAAAGCCTGAACCTAAATTCATCATTTGGAGAAAAGGGGAAACTTTCACCTTTCGTCCATTTTCAAAATGGACAGTCAGTTGGAGTCGGTGTACTTAGTGGTGGAGTTGTGGCCTCAATGTCCATTTCCTTCATCTGAATGCAAGTCGAATATTGGGAAAATTCAAATATAATTTCTGATTATGTCTAAAAGTAAGCGTTGCCCTGTCGGGGTCAAGCTCGGCCCTGGCCAAAACTACCAAAAAATACATAAGTAAATAAAATACATCGGGTTTGAATTAGTTGTCTAGTGCCAATCACAAAACACCGCTGGGATGACTGGCAGAGGCTCCTAGTCTTCAGCAGCAGCCCGGTGGCTGACTTGCTGCTTCTGGCTGCTGGACCTGTGGGCCTGCTGGATGGAGGTTCCTGTCTGGGAGCAGCCGGCTTGCCCCGTGATGCTGGTTCTGTTCTTTTTTTTTTTTTTTTTTAGAGATAGAGTCTCACTTTGTCACCCTCGGTAGAGTGCTGTAGTGTCACAGCTCACAGCACCCTCCAGCTCCTGGGCTTAGGTGATTCTCCTGCCTCACCCTCCCGAGTAGCTGGGACTACAGGCTCCTACCACAACGCCCGGGTATTTTTTTGTTGCAGTTTGGCTGGGGCTGGTTTTGAACCTGCCACCTTTGGTATATGGGGCCGGCACCCTACTCGCTGAGCCACAGGTGCCGCCCGGGTTCTGTTCTTATTTTCTGATCTTCATTCGGTTGTTCAGGTAGACTTTTGTTCTGGGCAGGAGAGTCAGTCCGCCTGCCACTTGAGTATCCTGATTTGCGGGATGATGGTCTTTGTCAGTGGAAATGAGTGAATTAGAATTTCTGTATCAAGAGTTAGGTTTCTGCTTCTGCTGTTTCTTTTTCTTTTTTGGAGATGGAGTCTCACTTTGTTGCCCAGGCCAGAGTGTCAGGATCTTAGCCTAGCTCACAGCAATACTCCTGGGCTCAGCAATCTTTCTGCCTTAGGCTCCTGACTAGCTGGGACTACAGGCACCCAACAGAACACCTGGCTAGTTTTTTCTATTTTTAATAGAGATGGGGGTCTCGCTCTTACACAGGCTGGGCTCAAACTCTTGAGCTGAAGCCGTGCTCCTCGGCCCCCACAGAGTGCCAGGAATGTGGGCATATTAGGTTTCTTGACTTGACTCATTCCTGGGTGAACTAGTACAGTTAAAAGTTTGAACTCAGCTGAGGCATGGTGTGAATTCAGATGGGTGTAGATATCTTGGGAAGCAGTGATTCAACCTCTAATTTTTCAAATTACCTAATTATAACCTCATATCCTCCCCAGAAACCAAGGTCTATTTATACCTTCACTAGTGAAGAGAGACATTTATTTGGTGACACCCAGAAACTTCAGCATCTTGTACTTATTCTTTTATTCAGCTGTGTTTATTGAGGATATACTTTGTGCCAGGCAGTAGGTGCCTCCGATATGAAATCCTCACTACCGTAAAGCCTTCAGCTGTCTCCTTTCCCAGCTTTCTGTAACTCAGTGGAACTCCTGTACCCTGACTCTTCTCAGCACCTAAGATCTGCCATTTCTATAAGGGAGCTAGGGGTTTGGCCTTCCGTGCCATCTCTATAGTAGGTCAGTGTTTCCCACCATCTGGTAATGTCTGGTTACATTTTGATTGTTGTGATGGTGGAGGGAGAACTACGTGTCCAGTAGGTAGAGGCCACGGATGCTACTGAATATCTTATAACACATGCCCGGGACAGCCCCACAAGAAGAGGGGATGCAGTGGTTAAAAGTCACTCTCTTAAGGTTCTAATACTGGTCTGCAATTTAATAGTTGTACGACCAAGGATGATAGAATCCTACTTGGACAATAAAATTATAAAATGCCTCAGTTTCCTCATTTGTAAATGGGAATATTAATGGTGCCTGGAAAGTGTGGTTCTTAGGAAGATTTTGTGAGTTAATATATGATAAGGGCTTAGAAAAATGCTTGGCATGAAATAAGACCTTAACCATTATTATTATTTTTAAACAAAATCTTTACCTTTTGACTGTAAAGGGCTTGAGTTTGGAGAATCCAGGGGAGCTGAGCTTGTTCGCACCACCTCCAAGTAGGCTTTGGTATAAGACTTGGCCATTGTTTTTATGATTCTCTGGTTCCCTTGTGTCTGTTGGTTTTATTTTCCACTGTTTCCACCTCTTGATCCTAGGGCTTTCAATAGTTCTGCTTTTTTCATCCTTTTTTTCCCAGGGACTCAAATTTATGTCCTCAATGAGCCTTCCCCTGGAGGGCTGAGAATTATATTTATGATTTTCCTTAGCTCTGTCTATTTTGGGAACGGTGAGAAAACGGGAAGCAGGTCAGGGGAGATGTGGCATCACTTCCTAATTGTCAGAGCTCCCATCTCTGTAAAATTCCCTGAAGGATGGAGAGGCAGGTGGTGCTGCCCACGCCCTCCAGCTCCGCCCCCAAGTCAGGTGCCTGCCACTTCCAGAATACCTCTAATTGGGTCACAACGTTATCCGCCTGCTTGGAATCATTTCTAAAAATCAAAGCAAACACACAGACTGTGTCAGTGGGATTTGAAATGTTTCCATCCTTTGCACTGAGGCTTTGCAGAGTTACCCTGAAATGAAAGAAAGCAATCTTACTATCTCAATTAGGGGGTGTCTGTGTCCTAGAATTGGGCCTTATAAAAGTGCTCATACCATGGTCCTTTCTGACTTTTTACAGGGAGGTGAGCTTTTTGGATTCCACTCAATAGATCACATTTACTGTTGGATTTTCATGACATAATTATCTTGGAAAAGAGTTTCATTGAGTGTCTATGAATAGTATTCATAGACTAAAGACTGATTAAGAATTGAGCTGTTACTGTGTGTATCTTTCTAATACTATCCCCATGACACGGTCGTCTCTTACTGAATGAGAGCTGTGGCCTCCTGGCTTGTCAAGCTCTGTCATTCAGTTTGGCTTTCCGAGGGCTGGGTGCTGTTCCAAGTACTTGGAAACAGTACCCAGCACTGTTTTGGAAACAGTCCTGGAAACTGACCAGGATGGTCAGAGTCTCTGCCTGCTCGGAGCTCTCTGTCTGTAGAGAAAGGAGGAAGAGTACGATATAGTGTGATGTGTATACTTAGCGCTTCCCTGACCAGCACCTGCCTTGGTTGGGTGTGGGGCGGGCCATGTTGAGCGAAGCTTCCAACAGGGATGCTCAGGCCATTCCCAGGCATCTCCGTCTCTGCTGTTCCTGAGGCATCTGGATCTGCAGCTCTGCTTAAGGTCCTGCTGTTCCTGAATACCTCAAACACCTGCCTGTGAGCGCTGCAGAGTCACCTGAAGGCTCCTTATCAAGTTGTTGGAACTCCCACTAGAATTTCGGAATCTCAGATTTGGTGGATCTGTGGTATGGCCTGAAGAAAGTCTGCATTTCTGATAATGGCCCAGGTGGTATTGAAGCTGCTGGTCTGAGTACCGTACCGGGAGACCACTGGTGTACATGATAGCCCAGGACAGGGCAACTGGTTCTTCCTGCTCCCACTGTGAGCTGCCCACATCCCTCTTAAACGCCCCTTCAACCGTTCACTTCCCCAGCTTCTGCCCTAGGCTGTCAGCCCCTTGAGGACAAGACCGAGCTTTCTTTATCTTTGTGTTCCCATGTTTAGAAACCCTCGGTTCTCAGTCAGTGTTTGTTGAAAAACGAATGAATGAAAAAGAATTTTACCATTGGAAGCTCTAATAAAATATGCACCAGGGCATTTTCAGCATCTGTTTTTTCTTTGAGAGTTTATCCCCAGTTATGATAATTGGTTTATAGCAATGATGTTAATAAGGTCAGTGCGAGTTTGATTATACAAGCCTATTAACTTTGTGGTTGGGGGTCTAAATTCTAGAACAGTCTTGAGGAGGAGGAGCTCACTTTAAATTCATTGTTTCTAGAGTGACTCAAAAATACATAATTCTCTTGTAGTGGCTCAGTAAGATCAAGTCTGCATAGAAAGAAAATGAGTCTGAAGGAAATGCAGATATCATTTAGCTAAGCAGCCCCAGCAGTAGCATGGCTTGTGTCTTTGAAATAAGAAATCACATTGAACTAAAATTAAGTTATGTTGAACGGAAATTACGTAACCAAAGTCTAAATGATCATTTCCCCAGGCCAGAGGAAGGGATACTAGAAGAGTTCATTTACTTCCTCATTCTGCAGTTATTAGTTAATTAATTAGAAACAAGACTGTCCCAGCTGGTCTTGAACTCCTGGCCTCAAGTGATCCTCCCACCCCGATCTCCCAAAGTGCTGAGATTACAGGGCTGAGCCACTGTACCCAGCCTGTAAGTATTTACTGAGTACCTGTTCTTTGCCAGTAGGCCCTGGGGGTGTGGCAATGATAAAGCACTCTCTGCTCTCTTGGGGGCAGGGGCTATGAAGAATATAGAGGGGTGATGTGATGCACAGTGCCCAGGGGCTCCTTTAGATCAAGTGGTTGGAGTAGGTGACCATTATGCCACGTTCTGATTGACAGTAGGCAATGGCCTCATCGAGGTGGTGACACAAAGAGCAGCAGCTTCAGGCTGAAAGAATGGTGCACAGGGCCGCACTTTAAACCAGCTCCCCAAGGGGCTTTACTGCTGCTGTCCTCCTGAAGACTGGATTGATGATGCCTTATTATCGTGCCTGGATAGGCTCTGACCTTGTTCCTTGACCTCTAACGCAGTGCTTCTTCTCAAAGTGTGTTGGATAGAACCCAAATTATTGGAACTATATCGTGAAGACTTCTGCTGTCAAGTTCAGAAAACTGCGTGCTCTGTCCCACTAACTAGTCAAGTAGCCCTACTGAGAAGAAACTTGCTTCACTTTAATGTAATCCAGCATTTGACCGTGAGTTCGTTCTGTGCTGTTGTCATCTCTGTACTGGTGTTTCTTGGTGCACACCTTGGACAGCCAGCTCCCCGGGTCTCACGTCATGCACACCCTGGACAGCCAGCTCCCGGGTCTCATGCCATGCACACCCTGGACAGCCAGCTCCCCGGGTCTCACGTCATGCACACCCTGGACAGCCAGCTCCCGGGTCTCACGTCATGCACACCCTGGACAGCCAGCTCCCCGGGTCTCACGTCATGCACACCCTGGACAGCCAGCTCCCCGGGTCTCACGCCATGCACACCCTGGACAGCCAGCTCCCCGGGTCTCACGCCATGCACACCCTGGATAGCCAGCTCCCGGGTCTCACGCCATGCACACCTAAACAGTGTTTCGGTGTTCTCTCTACCTCCCCTCACTTCAGGGCTCCCCGATCTGTGTAGAGGACTGCAAGATCTTTTAACCTCTCACGTTGGTTTTTCACATGGCTTGTGCCCAGTTGATCAGTTCCAGTGACTTGTGTCCAACGATGAATTGGTGTTTAGAGCCCCAGAGATCACTGCTCATTTGAAATATTCAGGGAGGATCTGGCTGTAATGTCACATGGGTCTCAAGGTGTTTTTGCTCATACTTTTGCCTCAATTTAATGAACAGTGGATTTTTGACTCAGACTGTTTAAATTATGACTTCATTCTATCTTCTTTTGGATATGTAGACATTGCTTTGATGTCAGCTGACTGTAATTGGAAGTAGGGGAAGAAGACAGATCTGTGGGAGTCACTAAGACTGAGCATCCAGTTAACGCTTTAGGGGGTTCTGTTGGCATGTGGGAATCTTAATCACAGTTTATGGGTATTGACTTTTAGATTTCCTTCCAGTGGAGGAAGTTTTGGTCCTTCCTGGAGTCAGAGCAGGTGGACCAGGTCTGTCTCTCTGAAGAGGCTTGGTTCTGTGAGCTGACCAGGTGGGGCAAGCGCACTACAGATTTTGGAGTTTGGGCTGAGTCTTTTTGAAACAAAAGTCTTTTTGTTAAGGTAAAATAAGAGAGTAAAAGAGTATTTGGCTCAGTTGTTACGGATGTGAGGAGACCTCTATCCTGTGCTGCTGATTGCTCAGGCTGCTGACAGTTTCCAAAAAATGGTAGAGGGGCTTGATTGAGAAGAGAATTAACAGAGCTGAAGACCAAGACAGGGCAGCCCAAGAAAGAGGAAGGGAACCAGGCTGAGAGCATGGATGAGAATTAGGCCTTGGAAATTCCTTTGACTTTGGATTTGGAAGGCTGGTAGTCCTGGGTCCCCTTGTTATGGTATTTATTTGTCTTCTCCCTAAATGAGAAAGGGAATCTAGTGTGAGCTTTGAGTATTGGGAACTATTACTGTGCACAGGGTCTCTGCGTCCCAGCATTCAGGGAGAAAAAAACTCTGCATTCAAATGAAATGTATTCCAGTGATTTGCACACAAGAAGACAGGGGCAAGGATACAACAAAATTAACACTCCCTGTTCTTATTCATGAGACTTAGCGATTGGGTCAGTGTCATTTTCTAAAAATGCCCTTTTTTCCAGGGCTTGAGATCATTTCTACTAAAATAAATAAAGGAAGTTATGCATTCCATCAATTTAAGTATCATTTTCTCATGATCAGAGTCGTCTCCTGCTGACTTGAGTTTATTTAAGCCATCTTCCTGTACTAGCAGTGGACCTTGGTGTTATACATGGTATATGTGTATGCACACACATATATATGTTTTATATATTTATGTTATAAGCTACAAGTAGAAATAAGAAAAACACGATCTGGAGTTTTATTGTATTTTTATGTTTCCCCCCCCCCCTTAGTTCTGACAACATGTGGATTTCAAGAAAAACCAATTTAAAAAAAGCCAAGAATGTTGATTCATGGTGTTATTGTCTTTATTTCCTGTAAAGAAAACAGGATTTTTTTTTTTTTGAAACAGAGCCTCAAGCTGTCCCCCTGGGTAGAGTGCTGTGGCATCACAGCTCACAGCAACCTCCAACTCCTGGGCTCAAGTGTGTCTCTTGCCTCTGCCTCCCAAGTAGCTAATACCACAGGTGCCCGCCACAACGCCTGGCTATTTTTTTTGGTTGCAGCTGTAATTGTTGTTTGGTGGGCCTGGGCTGGATTTGAACCCACCACCTTAGGTGTATGTGGCTGGTGCCTTAGCCATTTGAGCCACAGGCGCCGAGTCGAAAACAGGATTTTCATTAGATGATTTGACATGTGTATATAAAGTTTTGCCTAACATTTAAATGATTTTTGTATGAACATTTGTGAAGGTGTTGCCTTCTTTCTTACAGCACCAACTATTAAAAATACAGTGTTACCTTGCCAAAACAATTTCTGTATGTCAGTGAAGTTTCAGGCAGTTTAAACTTACTTCTACAAGAAGAGAGCTTGGTGGATGCAAGTTTTCATTAAAGTACATTTATTTTTCCTTAGTGTTGACCTTGAAAGTTAATTTTTGAAAAGCTCTGAGATACATCCTTTTGACAGATGATCACGATAAAGAATGCAGTGTAGTGTTATAACGTGAATGTTACAGCGTCATAGGGTTGTAAAAAGTTTGTTTGCATAGAGCAAAAGATTATGAGAGAATGAATAGAAATGAAAATAGTGTGGTTCCTTGGTGGGATTGCGGATGTTTTCTTTGGCTTTCTCTCTTTTCGTCTTTCCCAAGCATCCTTAGTGTTTTTATATCCTGTTAGTCATGAGTAGAAGGGAGAGAAAAAAAAAACAGTTCTCACATGCTCATTTTTGTTTCATCTGAAAGATGTGCATTTCAGGGGTGTTTCTTCAAGGAGACTAACTGGGAAGAAAAAACTGGCATTACGCTAAGAGAAATTAACTAGTCACAAAAGGACAAGTGTTTTATGATTCTCCTTATATGTAGGATGGTAGAGTAGTCAAATTTATAGAGACAGAAAGGAGAGTGGCAGGTGGCAGGGGTTGGGGGAGGAGGATGTGTGGTTATTATTCAGTGATGGTCGCACAACAGTGCGAATGGACTTAATGCCACAGAACTATGTATGTTAAAATGGTCAGATTCCAAATAGGGATTAATCAGCCCTGGACTGAGCTCCTGGGAGGGGGTGTGCTAAAGTCAGTGCCCTATGAGGGTTGGGGAGGGCACAGACTCCAGAGCTGGGGGTGGGTCACAGGTGCCCCTCACCTAAACTTGACAAGCTCCCCTCTTTTCAGCAGCTTTGTTTTGTGTGACTGATACTCATCTAGTGGAGTTTGAAATTGTGAATTGGGTATGATCTATGTGGGGCATTTTAGGGGGCAGGGCTGTGTCTATTACTGAGTTCCACCGTGATGAAGTGTCTTGGTAAAAGTAAACCTTCATTAGCATGTCCTCAAAGACTGTGGCCCTGCTCCCCGTGGCTTTACTGAGTGTGCCCTCAAACCAAGCAACTAGGTGTCCTAACCTTTTGCTTTGTCCGTGACGTTCTTCTTTTTCCTTTTTTTAATATGGAACACTTCTCAAATTTGTGTGTCATCCTTGCGCAGGGACCACGCTGACCTTCTGCGTATGTTCCCGTTTTAGTATACATCATCCTTGCCCAGGGACCACGCTGACCTCTGCGTATGTTCCCGTTTTGGTGTACGTGCTGCCAAGTGAGCACTGTTTGTGATACTCTAAAGCAGCGGTTCTCAATCTGTGGGTCTCAATTTGGGGTCTCCTGCATATCAAATATGTGCATCACGATTCATAACAGTGGCAAAATTACAGTTATGAAGTAGCAACGAAAATACTTTTATGTTTGGGGGTCACCACAACAGGAGGAACTGTATTAAAGGGTCACGGCATTAGGAAGGTTGAGAACCACTGCTCTAAAGGGACCATGGGCCTGAGGTCTGGACAGAAACTGAGGCCACCTTCTGGTGTTTGTAGATGGAAGTGGGCAGTCCGATAAATGGTTTTTCCTCCCTGCACCACAGTTTGTTGTAAAATTATCTTTAGTGTTACCTACATGGCCATGGTGTGGGGAGGGTTTACTGTAATAACAGGTGAAAACACTTGATAGAGGTTAAGTGATATTTACTATTGGTGACATTAGGTTGGCTGGGGTGAAGCACTCTAAATTGCAAACTCTTTGTTATTGGGCTGCAGAAGATGGTCCTTTATTAAAACTTACATATCATTTAGAATTTGAATATTAAAAAGGTAGATTTTTTTTTGAAGGCTGATAGTGAGACATTTGTAGTAAGTACAGGTTCTGTGTTCCTGACCTTGAACTCCAAAATCCAAAGTGCTCCAGTGAACATTTTCTTGGAACAGCATGTTGGTGCTCAAAATGTTTCAGATTTTGGGACATTTCTAATAAAGCACTTTTGAATTAGGGCTATCCAACCTGTGGTAGGTTTAACTTATTTATTTACTTGAGAGACAAGGTCTTGCTCTGTTTTTAGCCTCCAACTCCAGTGCTCAAACCATTCTTTCTCTCTCTCTCTCTCCCTCAAACCATCTTTTCTCTCTCTCTCTTTCTCAAACCATCCTTTCTCTCTCTCTCTCTCTCTTTCTCTTTTTTTATCTATCTCTCCTCCCCCACTCTTTTGTAGCTGGGACTACATGTCTGAAACTATTTAATTTTTTTTGGTAGAGTTGGGGTCTCACTATGTTGCTCAGGTGGTCTTGAACTTCTGAGCTCAAGTGATCCTCTTGCCTCAGCCTCCCCAAGTGTTGGGATTTCAGGAATGAGCTACCAACTGCCTGATCTTTTTTTTTTTCTCTTATTTTTTCCCTCTGCTTTTTAGAATTATCTTCAGAAAATGTAGACACCACTCCCTCAGTGCGTTTGACCCCTCACGTTACGGTTTGATATACTTGGGAGACTTATGGATTGGAATTTGTTCCTGGGTGAAATGTGATCAGCGGCAGCCCTAAACAAGTTACCTCCCTGTCCTGACCTGGAAGCAGATTCATTAGGAATTACAGGGGTTGATGTTTACAGAGCGCCCCCTGTGAGATAAGTCACTGTGATGAACGCTCTGCGGGCATCATCCTGGGTAGCTCCTCGGCACAGTCCTGGTTCCCTGATACAGAGGGAAGCTGAGGTGCACCAGGCGTGCAGCTGGAGCTGGCTGGATGACGATTATGGTGACAGAACTTGCAAAGGAGAGGGCTCTCAGTGAATGAATGGTCGTGTGCAAACACACACCCTTGATACTGTCTTAAAACATAGGAGCTACTAGATTTGAAATTGGGACTGCCCCAGAAGGATGGAGAGGTCTGCGGAGCAGCCTGTGTGAGGTGGGTCATGTCAGAAGCACTAACTGTATTTGGCTGTCACTTGAGCTGCTTTGCATTTTTTCATAATTGCTTTTTAAACAAAGAAAATTTCTACGCTCTCTGTGGAGTGATACAGACTTTTAAAGGATGTAACTGGTGTTGCGATGTTTTCTTTGGGGAAAAAAATCAGTTATTTCTCTAATCATTGAGCATTCCATCCTGAGAATGTGCTCAGGGTAATGACAGAGGAGCCGCTGGGGAGAGCAACTGGCGCTCCTAAAATGTTCTGTAAATATATTAGTCTGAAAATTGCATCTTAATATGTACTAGTAAAATAGAATTTTACTTGGTAAATTATTCTGTGTTAATAGCGATATCATTTTTCTAGAGAAGGGCTCTAATTTTATTTAAAACAAAATAGAGGTTCTTCATTTCTTCCAAAATAGTTGAATTATCCTTTGGAATGACCTGTTAGTACTTTCACTTCTATTTGAGTCAGGATAATTGATGGAATACAAGAAAGCAGATAGAATTTTGGGTCAAAGTTTGATTTTAGGAAACATTTTCTTCACAGTATTTGCCTTCACTGGTGGGTTTTGACTTGAATGCTGTGTTTTGACGTGGAAAGTGAGTTAAGGGACCTGTGTGGTGTTTGTCACCATTGAAGTCACGCTAGTGTGAATATAGTCATTTAATTAGTTATATCTGATGTTGCCCAACAAAATCATTTCAAAGAATAATTCTTTTTTTTTTTTTTGAGACAGAGCCTCAAGCTGTCCCCCTGGGTAGAGTGCCATGGCATTACAGCTCACAGCAACCTCCAACTCCTGGGCTCAAGCGAGTCTCCTGCCTCAGCCTCCCAAGTAGCTGGGACCATAGGCGCCCGCCAC
>CAUYTI010018860.1:0-12288 GCA_963575145.1 Galago senegalensis | reverse complement strand
CCGCCACAACGCCCGGCTATTTTTTTTATGGTTGCAGCCGTCATTGTTGTTTGGCGGGTCCGGGCTGGGGATTTGAACCCGCCACCTTAGGTGTACGTGGCTGGCGCCTTAGCCGGTTGAGCTATAGGCGCCGAGCCTAGTATAGACATTTTAACAATGTTGATTCTTCCCAGCCATGAGTATGGTATGTTTTTCCATTTGTTAACATCATCAGCTATTTCTTTTCTTAGAGTTTCATAGTTCTCTTTATAGAGATCTTTCACATCCTTTGTTAGGCAAACTCCTAAATATTTCATCTTCTTTGGCGCTACTGTGAACAGAATAGAGTCCTTGATTGTTTTTTTAGCTTTACTATTGTTGGTATTTATAAAGGCTACCGATTTATGAGTGTTGATTTTGTAATCTGAGATGCTGCTGTATTCCTTGATCACTTCTAAGAGTTTTGTAGTAGAATCCCTGGTGTTTTCCAGATATACAATCACAGATGATGTGATTGTATATCTTCTGACCCTATGTGGATATCCTTGATTGCATTTTCTTTCCTAATTGCGATGGCTAAGACTTCCATTACAATGTTAAGAAGCAGTGGAGACAATGGGCAACCTTGCCTGGTTCCTGATCTGAGTGGAAATGATTTCAGTTTAACTGCATTCAATACAATATTGGCTGTAGGTTTACTGTAGATGGCCTCTATCAGTTTAAGAAATGTTCCTTCTGTACTCATTTTCTTAAGTGTTCTGATCATGAAAGGATGCTGGATATTATCAAAAGCTTTTTCTCCATCAATTGAGAGAATCATATGGTCTTTGTTTTTTGATTTGTTTATGTGATGAATTATATTTATAGATTTATGTGTATTGAACCAGCCTTGAGACCCTGGGATAAAATCCACTTGGTCATGGTGTATAATTTGTTTGATGTGTTGCTGGATTCTGTTTGTTAGGATCTTGTTGAATATTTCTGCATCAGTATTCATTAGAGATATTGGTCTATAATTTTCTTTTCTTGTTGGGTCTTTTTCTGGTTTGGGGATCAAGGTGATGTTTGCTTCAAATAATGTGTTGGGTAGTATTCCTTCTTTTTCTATATTTTAGAAAAGGTTGAGTGATATAGATACCAGTTCCTCTTCAAAAGTTTGGTAGAATTCTGATGTGAAGCCATCTGGTCCTGGGATTTTCTTTTTAGGGAGATTTTGTATAGTTGATGCTATTTCAGAACTTGATATAGGCCCGTTCAACATTTCCACTTCATTCTGGCTAAGTCTTGGAAGATGGTGTGCTTCCAAGTATTGGTCAATTTCTTTTAGATTTTCATATTTCTGAGAATAAGGTTTTTTTTAATATTCATTAAGGATTTTTTTGAATTTCTCAGGAGTCTGTTATTTTGTCTTTATCATTTCTGATTGATGAAATTAGAGGTTTTACTCTTTTATTCCTGGTTAGGTTAGCCAAAGGTTTATCTATTTTATTTTATTTATTTTTTAATGAATCATAGCTGTGTACATTAATACTCTCATGGAGTACAGTGTGTTGTCTCTATATAGAATTTGAAATACTTTTGTCCAATTGCTTAGCATAGCCTCCACACTCTGCCAACATCCAGCAGGGGGACCTGAGGCCTAACAACCTTGGGTAGTTAATGGAAGCTGGAGTGGTTCACTCAGTTCCAGCCCCACCTCTGATTGATGCTGCTGACACATATGTTTGCAGAATTTGTGATTCTGCCCTGGCTATATTCCCCTGCAGACCAGGTGCTGTTTGAGTTCACAGAAACTGCGACTCAGCCCCAGTCTGTGCCGCTGCCTGGAGCTGGTGTGTTTGTCCTGATGCAGTCTGTATTGGGGTGGGTGCAGTTAGAGCTCACATTTAGCTCTGAGTTCCAGACTCTGCCTGCCTGCCCTTGTCTTGGCTATGATCCCCTGAAGGCTGGGTGCTTCTTAGGCTCACTAAAGCAGTCCTCTACTCAGCCATGCCCTGGGAGTGTGCCATCTCTGTGTGTGTGTCTTCTATTCTCTGTCCCCACAGTGCCCATCCCAGGCAGGCACTGCCTCAGTCATACCCTTTGCTTATGGGGCCTGCGTAACCATCCCAGATCTGTTCCACCAGTGTCTGCCATGGGAGAAGATGCGTGGCTTTCTCTGGTTGCTAAGAGAGATAGAGAGTGTTTCTCCAAAATATCCCCAGGGGTGTGAGCCCTATTGTTCCCACTGCTGCTGTTGCTCTGTGCCATGGGCTACCACCTCTCCCTCTCCCATATGGTTCCTTCAGTCCACTGTCTTCTCCTTACCCCGTGCCACATAGACCTGCAACAGCCCATGCCCTGTCCACACGTCTCAAGAAAATGCCCAAGAATCTGGACCCCATGGGGAACAGGCTTCCAGACCTTGGGGTGAGAGTGGAGGGGGGTGCTGGGAGTTCAGAATTGCAGGTAGAGAATATATACAGTTTTATGTCTGGCAGGAGGGTGTAGTAGGGGAAGGAGGTCCAGTTTTTAGAGGGTATCACCCGTGGGGTAAAATGGGAGAATGTTTGAACCCTGCTCACTTGTTTGTAGAAATATACTGTGAGCTGTTCTCATGGGGGAGGGGACTCCCATCCACTTGGTGATGGATTTCGTACCCATTGTTTGTATCCTTGGGGTTGCAGCTTGCCTCAGCAGGGTTGATGTGCATTCTTCAACCTTCTCTCTTGGTTCAGCTCCAAACCATCACTTACTTGCTGAACTTCTGTCCTTTAACTCTCCTTCTGGATGGGAGCCTCTGTGCAAAGCTGGTTTCAATTGGCCATATTCTCTATTCTTGATTTGTGCCAAATATCTGCAATCTGAACATTTGAAAAACCCTTCTGTATATCCCTAAGATACTCAGAGATTTGGGGGTGAATTTCTGGGGATGGGAGGCTGGTAATTTAAATCTGTGGTATAGAAACTAGGGAGGAGAGAGCAGGCCTAGAACTCAGGGCAAAGACAGCCATGGAAATGTAGGATCCTCAGGGTCTATAAATTCTAGGATAAACCCATCTGATTTGGGAAGATAGAGGAAAGCAGTTTAAAAGAGAAAATGGCACCCAAGAGGGAGAGACTTTGCTCCCCCATAGCCTACTGGCCTTAGGAACTTTGAAGGTTGAAGGACCAACCTTAAGGTCATGATGTTTAGTGCAGAGACCCTTTCCCTTGAGTTTTAGGGAGGGATTGCTTTTCCCTGCATTACCACTATCCCCTTCCTTCCTCAGTGATGGTTCCTCCAGGACCTTGCATCATCCATCTGCCATCCTTGGCAAGAGTCACAGTGTGGCCCCTTCACAGTGGTACAAGGCTTGAGGTGGCTACTTATAACCATGATGCTATACTGCCTCTTATTTAGAGAAGTACCACAAAAGATTATTTACCATGGGAAAAATTTTAAATCTGAAAGTTTCTATCCTATCCTAAATAGTCAGATGCATTTATACTCAACAGCAAGTGACACCATATATAATGAAGCTGAGCAACAAAGAATAGAATGAAAAATTCAGGCATGGGTATTTATTTTACCCACTGTTGGCATTTTCAGAATATTAAATCATAGTTGTTCCCTTGTTCAGATCCCAGACTCCATCATTTCTCATGGTGTCCAGGTGTTCCCATAAGCACCTCCCTTCAGTAGCGCTCCTTCAGAATCTCCTTGTGCTCAGGCTCTGTCTCACCTCTCCACAGCTTCTGCCTAACACCAAAAATATTGTCTAGTCTGCTCAACCTGGGCAAGGAACATGTGCCAGCACTGGCCTCTTGTCATGTTTCCAGAAGAGACTTGCCCAAGTAAACAACTGAAGCAACTTGGCCCTGCACAAACATCACTGGGGATCTGTGGCTGAGAAACTGTCTGACCTTCTTGTCTTGGCTCCCTGGATTTTTCTGCAACTGCAGAGGCTATTTCTCTTTCTCTTTCTCTTCTTTTCTTTTCTCTTTCCTTTTCCTTTTTCTCTTCTCTTTCCTTCCTTCCTTCCTTTTTTTTTTGTTTGGTTTTATTTTTTCCCTCTAGCTCTGTCTGGATGTTTTTCTTTAATTTACTTGTGCTTCCTGCCTTGGCAGCATGCTGTAAAGATATAGGAGAGAAGATACTGGATGGGAAGGACTCAGATTACAAGTGTCCCCATTCTAGGCAGTTCTCTAACTGCCCTAGTTCCACTGCCTTCACTCTTCCTGGCTTCTCGTAGACTCTATAATGCTTAGCTAGCTTTGTCAAAGGGTGGAAAATCTCTTTTCCCTTTAGCTTGACTGAGACTATCTTGTATTTCTTAAAAATGATAGTTGGCTGGGAAACTAAAGGAAGAGGGTATGGAAGAAACATAGGAATGGTAAGAAGCAGTTTCAGCATGGATTACCTACATGATGACTAGCTGCCACAGATTACCTTTGTTGCCACCTGGCCCTTGTCTAGCTCATCTTTGTATACAATGTCACCATATGTTCCAAGCCCTTGAGGATATACCTTGTATATCTGGCCTCCTCTAACTACAAGATAAAGACACACTTAGAGCAAGCTTAGGCCAAAAACCATGAAATATTTCATTCTTAACTCAAGAAAGAGTTGTAACTGGGAAGTGGGAAAGGGCAGGGGTGTATTTCAGAAAGAACTGGAACTCAGTCACCAAGCATCATCAGACTTCTCTCCCTCTCATATTTGCCTTTCTATGAATGTTGGTGGACTTCATTTCAGAATATATGGCTGTTGACAACTCCCAAGCTTCACGCCTCATGGTTTCTACCCTTAAAGAGATACTGTAGATATTCCCTGTTTTTAGAATTTTAAAATTCCAGACTCCAGATTTGGCTTGGGTCAGATGCCCACTGTGAAGCATTAAGCTATGGTTAAGGGGGGAGAGTCATGTAAAAACACGAGAGCTGCAGAGGCAACATTTCAAATCAGTGAGACAAATGTGAACAGCACAATCCATGATGCTAGACAAACAGCCAAGTGAAAACATAAAGTTGGATTTCCTACCTCTCATAATTCATAAAAACAAGTACTAGATGAATTACAAAAGCAAAAAAAAATGTTGTGAAAGTATTATAACAGAAGAAAATATCTTTAAGCCCTATAAAGAAAGAAGGCCTTGGCTCAGTGCCTGTGGCTCAAACGGCTAAGGCTCCAGCCACATACTCCTGAGCTGGTAGGTTTGAATCCAGCCTGGATCCGCCAAACAACAATGATGGCTGCAACCAAAAAATAGCCAGGTGTTGTGGCGGGCGCCTGTAGTCCCAGCTACTTGGGAGGTGGAGGCAGGAGAATCACTTGAGCCCAGGAGTTGGAGGTTGCTGTGAGCTGTGATGCCATAGCACTCTACCCAGGGTGACAGCTTGAGGCTCTGTCTCAAAAAAAAAAAAAGAAAGAAATAAAGAAAGCCTTCCTGAGAAAAGCAGTCCGGAGCACTGTGGCTCACACCTGCAATCTTAGCACTCTGGGAGGCTGAGGTGGAAGGATTGCTTGAGGTCAGGAGCTTGAGACCAGCTTGACCAAAAGTAAGACTTCTCCCATCTCTACAAAAAAAAAAAAAAAAAAAAATTAGGCAGGAATGATGGCACATGCCTGTAGTTCTAGCTACTTGGGAGGCTGAAGCAGGACGATCGCTTGAGCACAGGAGGTTTCAGTAAGCTATGGGACACCACTGCATTCTAACCAGGGCAACAAAGTAAGACTCTGTCTCCAAAAGAAAAAAAATCATATAAAAAATCATAAATAAAGTTAAAAGTCAGGTGATATTGGGGAGCATATTTATAATGGTGTTGGGCCAGCTATCCTGGGAAACATATTTTTGAAATAGATGTTGCACATAGGAAGTTTATTGGTTGTCCTCTTAGGATTAATATCTACAGAGGAGTGATGGGAGGATGATTGAGCAGAGGGTGAAGTTCAACTGTGATGTCACGGCAAAAGCTTAGATGATCCTATTCTGCAGAGAGCTCTGGAGATGAATTGTCCTGATTTTAGGAAAGCAGCTTGGCCTCCTTTGGTCTCACCCCCCACAGTGATCAGTCACTAGATGTGGGCAGCTTCCAGGAAGAGGTCAGGACCTGGGTGAATCAGTTCTTTTTGCTGATGGCAAGTTCCAGAGAAAGACTCAGCTAAGAGCTGTCAGCCACCTACACACCCAGCATAATTGTCTCCTGCCCCCAAGAGGTGTGCCATACACCATGATCCCCCTCCCCCTCCCCTCCTCCCCCTCCTGCTCCCTTATTTCCCTATGCCTCACCTTGTATTAGATCATCTATTGCCTTCATACTAGAGTACATTGGATTCTTGCTTCTCCATTCTTATGATGCTTCACTAAGAATAATGTTTTCCAACTCAATTCAGGTTAATACAAAAGATGTAAAATCTCCATTTTTTTTTTTTTGAGACAGATTCTCAAGCTGTCACCCTGGGTAGAGTGCCATGGTGTCACAGCTCATAGAAATCTCAAACTCTTGGGTATAAGTGATTCTCTTGCCTCAGCCTCCCAAGTAGCTGGGATTACAGGTGCCCACCATGATGCCTGGCTATTTTTAATTTTTGGATGCAGTTGTCATTGTTGTTTAGCTGGCCCCAGGCAGGGTTCAAACCCACCACCCTCAGTGCACATGGCTAGCACTATAACCACTGTGCCACAGGCAACAAGCCAAATCACCATCTTTTTAATGGCTGAATAGTATTCCATGGTATACACATACCACAGCTTGTTAATCCACTCCTGCGTTGGTTGGCATTTAGGTTGTTTCCACATTTTGGTGATTATAAAATGAGCTGTGATAAATAGTGTAGTGCAAATGTCCTTATGATAAAATGATTTTTTTTCTTCTGGGTAGATGCCTAGTAATGAGATTGTGGGATCACATGGGAGGTCTAACTTGAGTTCTTTGAGGATTCTCCAGACTTCCTTCCAAAAAGGTTGTATTAGTTTGCAGTCTCACCAGCAGCGTAAAAGTGTTCCCTTCTCTCCACACACGCCAACATCTGCAGCTTTGAGACTTTGTGATGTGGGCCATTCTCACTGGGTTAGGTGGTATCTCAGGGTGGTTTTGATTTGCATTTCTCTTTTGATTAGTAATGATGAGCATTCTTTCATATGTTTGTTAGACATTCATCTGTCTTCTTTAGACAAGGTTCTGTTCATGTGTCTCTTTTTTCCCCCAGTTTTATATACAATTCGAAATATTTTCTTTCTTTTTTTTTTTTTTGAGACAGAGCCTCAAGCTGTCCCCCTGGGTAGAGTGCTGTGGCATTACAGCTCACAGTAACCTCCAACTTCTGGGCTCAAGCGAGTCTCCTGCCTCCGCCTCCCAAGTAGCTGGGACCACAAGGGCCCGCCACAATTCCCGGCCATTTTTTGGTTGCAGCCATCATTGTTGTGTGGCAGGCCCGGGCTGGGGATTCAAACCTGCCACCTTAGGTGTACGTGGCTGGTGCCTTAGCCGGTTGAGCTATAGGCGCCGAGCCAATTCGAAATATTTTCATCAAACTTGTTAACATAGCCTTCACCGCATTTTCTTAGTCACTGTGTTAAGACATTTATATTCTACACTTAGTAAATTTCACATGTACCCTTGTAAGATGCACCGTAAGTGTGGGTCCACCATTTACCTTCCCTTTACCCATCCTCTCCCATCCCCTCTGTTCCTGTCTTTTGTCCAGTGATACACTGGATTGTTGGCTCTTTTATTGTTGATTAATTTGAGTTCTCTGTAGATCCTAGTTATCAACCCTTTCTCTGATTCATAATATGCAAATATCTTTTCCCATTCTGAAGGTTGTCTGTTTGCTTTAGTTGTTGTCTCCTTAGCTGTACAGAAGCTATTCAATTTATTTAAGTCCCATTTGTTTATTTTTGTTGTTGTTGCAATTGCCATATAAGTCTTCTTCATAAAGTCTTTCCCTAGGCTTTTTCCCCCACATTTTCTTTGAGGATTTTTATTGTTTCATGTTTTTAAATTTTTTATTCATCTTGAGTCAATTTTTATAAGTGTTGAGAGGTGTGGACCCAGTTTCAGTCTTTTACATGTGGTACCCGGTTTTCCCAACATCATTTATTAAATAGTGATTTTTTTCTTCAGTGTATGTTCTTGTTTGGTTTATTAAATATCTGGTTAGTTTTATCTCATGGTTCTCTATTAGGTTCCAAATGTCAATGTCCCTATTTTTGTGCCAATACCATGCTGTTTTGATCACTGTGGCCTTGTAGTATAGCTGAACGTCTGGTAGGGTAATACCCCCAGCTTTTGTTTTTTGTTTGTTTTTCTTTTTTTTTTTACAGTTTTTGGCTGGGACTAGGTTTCAACCTGCCACCTCTGGTATATGGGGCCAGTACCCTACTCCTTTGAGCCACAGGTGCCATCCCCCAGCTTTGTTTTTATTATTAAGAATTATCTTGGCTATAAGGGATTTCTTGTGGTCCCATAAAAAACAAAGGATTATTTTTTTCAAATATTGAAAGTATGATGATGATATTTTAATGGGAATTGTACTGATTCTGTAGGTTAATTTGGGTAGTATAGAGATTTTTACAATGTTGATTCTTCCCAGCCATGAGCATGGTATGTTCTTCCATTTATTAATATCTTCTGCTTTTTCTTTTCATAGGGTTCATATTTTCTTTATAGAGGTCCTTCACTTCTTTTGTTAGGTATATTCCTAGGTATTTCTTTCTTTCTGTTTTTTTTTTTTTTGAAGCTATTGTGAAGGGAATTGTGTCCTTGATTAGCTTCTCATCTTGGCTGTTATCAGCATTTACAAAGACTACTGATTTGCGGACATTGATTTTATATCCTGAGACATTGTTGTATTTTTTCATCACTTCCAGGAGTCTTGTGATTGAATCTTTGGGTTTTTCTAAGTATAAGATCATATTGTCAGCAAAGAGTGAGAGTTTGACCTCCTCTGCCCCCATTTGAATGCCCTTTATTTCCTTCTCTTGCCTGATTGTATCGGCTAGAACTTCCAGCACTATGTTGAATAGTAGTGGCAATAGAGGACAACCTTGTCTGGTTCTAGTTCTAAGTGGAAAAGCTTTCAGTTTTACTCCATTCATGGGCTGACAAGAAAAATGTATATTCCTTAGCTTTGGGATGGTGTGTTCGGTATATGTCTATTAATCCCATTTGTTCTGGGGTCATGTTTAAGTCCTTTGTATCTTTGTTTAGTTTCTGTTTAGAGGATCTGTCCAGTTCTGTCAGAGGGGTGTTGAAGTCCCCAACTATTATAGTGTTGTGGGATATCATATTGCTCAGACCTCATCAAGGTCTGTTTCATAAATCTGGGAGCATTTGAGTTGGGTGCATAAATATTTAAAATTGTTAAATTTAAAAATTTTTCTTGTTGTATTGCTCCCTTCACCAGTATGAAGTGTCTATCTTTTTATTTTTTTATTTTTTATTTTTTGAGACAGAGCCTCAAGCAGTCACCCTGGGTAGAGTGCCGTGGCATTACAGCTCACAGCAACCTCCAACTCCTGGGCTCAAGCGAGTCTCTTGGCTTTTGCAGCCGTCATTGTTGTTTGGCGGGTCCGGGCTGGGGATTCGAACCCGCTACCTTAGGTGTACGTGGCTGGCGCCCTAGCTGGTTGAGCTATAGGCGCCGAGCCTATCTTTTTATTTATTAACTTTAGTTGCTTTAAATTCACTTGTATCTGAGAATATGATCACAACTCCTCCTTTCTTCTCATTTCCATTTGCTTGAAAAACTGTTTTCCATCCCTTACTCCTGAGTCTTGAGTTGTCCTTCAAGGCCAGATGTGTCTCTTGGAGACAACATGGATGGTGAGTACTTTTTTATCTAATCAGCCAGCCTGTGTCTCGTTAGTGGGGAATTCAATCTATTGACTTTATCTTAGTTTTTTTTTTATATTGTATAAATTTAATTGCAATAAAATATAAATTCTACTAATAATAACACAAAAACAACTTTAAAAAAATTATGACAGATACACATTAATGAGTTAACAGGGCTGATAAACAATTCTTACAAATCAAAAATCAGCAACACTGGTCTGAAGTTTGGGCTTTCTGGGAGATGACCTTTCATCTCAGAAAACACAGGGAGTTTTGCAAGTGAACCTGTATCTACTGGGCAGACGTTCAGGGATCTAGTCTTCAGAACCGTCATTTTGTCCTTTGTATAATTGACTCCAGAAGTTGTTGAATCTTTTGCTATTTTATAAACTTGACATTGTCTCCTTAAAGCTATTGGCATCTACATGTCTATCATATATACCCTAGTAAACTGACAACTACACAACAGGTCAATTGGGCAAAGGATAATTTCCAGTACAATTATGAATCATCACTCACAATATGCCTTGGTCATAGTTCTTTGTATCTTAAGAAACTGTGTTTCAGAGAAAATAAAAATGAGAAACTTAGTTTTCCCCAGGATCTGTTTCTCTCTCTCTGAAATTTTATGCAATATGAAAACATCTCACATTGGTTCTGATTCTTTGTCCACAGATGACTATCATCAGAAATTGCACAAAAAAGCCATAAAATAAAAAAGAGAGTTTCTATCCACAAATCTAGTTTCTAGTTAATTTACAACCTACTATTCTCCATTCATTATTTGCTAAAAATGTTACTACAGAGATGTCTCTAATCATGACAGCTATTTGACCGAGAGATATATTTTCCCAATTCACAGATTAGAAAACTAAGGCTTCTTGTGTTTCTCACATTCCCAAATAATCTCATAGTTACCTACAAGCATAAAATATTTACAAACAAATCTATATAATTGTTGTGATATCATCTACAAAATGCACTTAACAGTATTTGACAAATTGTTACACAACAGTATACTGTCTGGTCCTTGAACATTCTGATTTCTTTCGGGCCAAAGATCTCTTTGACTTCTTTACAAAGCTTCTAGAAAGAGATCAATTTCTCACGGGCAGATTCTCAAGACACTACTGTCACCTTCTCCTGGCAGCTCAAGAAGGAAAAAAAATGTCGAAAAGGCTCTAGAGAGGAGAGAGGGCTGTATATATAAATGAGGGCATCATTTCCAACATTGAAAAACTGGGTTTCTTCCATCTCAATATCCAGGAAAATTCCCACATGCTCAAGTCCAGGGCTTGCAGGAATCCTAGTTTCTGGGATAAAGTTGGCACAGATTGCTACTGCCTTCATGCTGATGATCCAGAAGCCATGCCTAGAGGATAAATTACTCTGATTTTTGTCAAACCACTCCTTGCAGACACCCAGAGACCACTCCTTCATCTCTCCCACTTCTACCTCCCAGTAATGTCAGCCAGTGTGTACCCAGGACACAGGCCAGGTGGGTGAATCTCCTGGGATCTTCCATCATGTCCTGATGGCTCTTTGCATGCTGGATGCACCTTAGATCCTCAGAGGTGACAAGAAGGGAGCTAGCAGTGGCTGCATCCAGACTCATATCTTCCTGGAACCACTGGAGCACATGCTCACATGCAGTGTGTGCTCCAGGAGGGGCCCATGCTACTTGAAGAGAAGGGTCAGCATTCTCATCTGCAATTCTTCCTTGGGAGGTTTCTCTATTGATCTTCAGCACACGGGGCAGATCAGTTTTGAAGCCTCCCTTTCTGATGTTCAAGTTTGGATACAATGAAAACAGAAAATGTGCCCACAAGACAAGGAGATGGGATTGGTGAGGCAAACTGAGCAGGTCGCCTCTGCATGCAGACTTTTGGCCATGGTCCCTGAAGGTCACTCCTTGGCAGGCAACTGAGCTGAAATGATGCTTTATCTGCTTCTTGGGAGTTCTTAGAAACCCTCAATACACAATCTGATCCTCAATATCAGTACATAGCTAGATCCAATACAAAAATGAAGTCATAAAATATTTCTGTCATTTGTGTATGGAAGTGACATTAAGTGATTACAGAATCTTAGTAATATAATCGTCTGTGAGAAAAACTATCGAGTCTATCAAAAATCTAGGTAACCACAAGAAAGAGATAGGGTAGCTTACTTGTCTGCAGACTTCCAGGTGATGTGTTGGCTGGGACCAAAGTTTCTCCTTATAGGAGCTGAGCCCAACTGAGTTTTTAACAGAATCTAGGAGTGAAGTCACACCCTTAATCCGTACTTCTTTGAAAGTCACCTTGACGGCTCGGTGCCTATAGCTCAACTGGCTAAGGCGCCAGCCACGTACACCTAAGGTGGCGGGTTCGAATCCCCAGCCCGGACCCGCCAAACAACAATGACAGCTGCAACCAAAAAATAGCCGGGCATTGTGGCAGGCGCCTGTGGTCCCAGCTACTTGGGAGGCGGAGGCAAGAGACTCGCTTGAGCCCAGGAGTTGGAGGT
>CAUYTI010018859.1:0-11484 GCA_963575145.1 Galago senegalensis | reverse complement strand
GGCTCAAGCGGCTAAGGCGCCAGCCACATACACCTAAGGTGGCGGGTTCAAGTCCCCAGCCCGGGCCCGCCAAACAACAATGATGGCTGCAACCAAAAAATGGCCAGGCGTTGTGGCAGGCGCCTGTAGTCCCAGCTACTTGGGAGGCTGAGGCAGGAGACTCGCTTGAGCCCAGGAGTTGGAGGTTGCTGTGAGCTTGATGCCATGGCACTCTACCCAGGGTGATAGCTTGAGGCTCTGTCTCAAAAAAAAAAAATAGTTGCTTATTGTGTACCACAAGGAACTGAGCAACTGGTCCTAGATCAAAACTCTTTTGTGGTTTCGATAACAGTTTCAGTCTGCCGAGTTAGCACAGCTGCTTAGTTTCTTTCTAATTTTATCACATGATCATTCCCTGACCGGACAAAGCTCCCTAAGCCAACCCACCTCTCTCTTGATACAGGAAAAACTCAGAAGAACTGAGTAGAAAGATTTTACTTGGTGAACACTCACTGTTCTTTGGGAGATTTAAGGGAAACTCTTAAGGTGCTCTGTTTTTCTTTAACAGGTGCTTTCTTTAAATAGAAATAAAGACAGTCATTGGAGTTTACAGTCACTTCTTACTGGCATTAATAAAGTGGAAACTGAACACTGGTGTAGGGCAGCCAACAGGTTCATTGGAGAGAAGACATATGATTTCCTCTCAGTAAGTCATACCTAATGAAGTCATAACAGATAAGAAAAAAAACCAGTTATGAACTTAGCAGCACTACCGGTAAGTGTCACCGAAAGTTCAGCACCTCCCCAAGCTGTATCAGAACAATGGAGGGCAAATGGTCTGAGGAGAAAGAAAGGGAGGTTTATTCATTTGCTGACAAATTAGGAGAATTTCCAACTCCTATCTTAAAGTACCATTGTCCTAACGACAGTAGAACCTCTGTAAGTTGGCCATCCAAGGAACTATAACAAACAGGTCAACACACAGGTGGTCAACATAAGGAACTCTGTCTACTGTACTGTTAGGTACATGTCTATGAAAATTAGATCAACTTAAGGAAGTGGTCAATATAGGGAGGTGGTCAACTGTGGAGGTTCTACTGTATAAGCAGAAATAGAGAGCTATTAAAGGATGGGTTTTCAGCTTAGGCTACTGCTGTTTAGGTATACTCTCAGTTGGTGATCCTCAGAAGATCTGTTTAGGTATACTCTCAGTTGGTCATCTCTGGAGAAGACAATTGGGTGACCTCCCACAGACAATTCTGTTGAGCCATCCCCTGTGGTAAAAAGAACAAAGAACACTCCCTTCTCTCTTGTGACCCCTGGCTCTGGGCACAGAAATGGTTTTTAATTCCCAAAAAAGAGTAGGGGAGGTTTTAGAAAGACAGCTTATAAAACATTTTTACCCTTTTTCAGGCCATTTTCTCTGTTGCATAAGTACAAGTAAAGAACTTTAAAAGGTTTATATTCCCCCACACCAACCAATTCTTCCATACCACATGGAGTCCAACAAAACAATTCAATTCTGACACTAATTACTTAGAGGTAAAGCGCTTAGCCCCATAAGACATCCCCTACTTCAGACACCAATACCAAATAAAGTACCCAGACTATTCACATTTCTGGCCAACTACAAATTTGGTAGTTCCCATGACCCTGCCCAAGTTTGATAACTTAGTAGTGGAATGACTCATGGAACTCAAGAAAGCACTTCACTTACTATTATTATAAAAGATAAAACTCAGAAACAACCAAATGGAAGAGATGCAAGTTATGGGGTGGGGGTATGTGGAGCTTCCATTCCATTTCTGGGCACACTACTCTCTTAACACCAAACCAGATGCTCCCAGAACCCCATTTGAGGGGGGAGGGGTTGTGGAAGTTGCTTTATGTAGGCATCGTTCATTGAATCATTGGCCAGTAGTGATTGATCTTGATTTTCAACCATTCTCCCTTCCCCTGGAGCCTCTCTGAGAGTCCCCTCATTATTGGCTTAAACTCAGGTGTGGTTGAAGGGCTCATTGCGAATAACAGAAGATATTCCTATCACCCAAGAAATTGCAAAACTGGGGACAAGATGGAAACACCTAGTTAGGAATTGCTGACCTGAAGAAAGAAACTGAGGCAAAATTAATACAGAGTATTTATTTGGGCCAAGATTGAAGACAGCTCCCTGGGAAACACCTCTAATCCACCTTGGAACAAAAGAAAGGCTTGAGTTTTTAGAGAAAAACAGATAAATCAAGAGAGAAAGTGATTACTATAGAAGCTATTTGTTGGGAATTCTCATTGGTTTACAGCAATAACATTGATGAACAGCTGGCTATGCGTTGTTGAACTATAGGATCCAGGATATGGCACCATTAGGTTAATTTAATGCCTACTGATGGTGATACTCAGTCTAGAATCCATGTAACAAGTAGATCACTTAGTTTAGCTCAAGATTACCTACTGCTGTCACCTTTTAATGACCTTCTGGGCCTGATAGTTTAAAGGGGCTCACATTTCTCAGATGAAAAGTTTCTTTTCTTTCTCAAAGTCAAATGGTAAGTGAGCTCTGTGCTAGGCATTGCAGGGTGAAGGAGGTATGTTTCTGAACCGCACTGGGGTCTGTTCACCCAGTGTGATAAAGCCAGACACCAAAACCAAGAGTTGCAGTGGGAGAAAAAGGTTTTAGTGCAGTGCACCAAGCAAGGAGTGCCTGCAGCTAATGCCTAAGACCCAGACTCTCCAATAACTTACAAGGCGGGGTTTAAAAGGCAAGGGTACATTTCAGGCAGGCAAAATTATAAACCACTGTATGGAGGTTATGCAGTGGCCTGGCCCAAAATGCAGGCTATCCTGAAGTGGGGGGCACAGGTAGATGCAGAGACTTTTGCATTAGCAGCAAAGAATGGTAAGATGGGTGTGGCAAGTGCTTTGGGGGAAATTTAGAACAAAGAAAGGTGGTTAGAGTCCAATTCCACAGTTTCCCGTTTCTCTGAATTTCCTACCCTCTGGGGATTTCTAAAAAAAAAAAAAAACGAGACTAGAATATATTTTAAGAAGCCATCTTTTAGTTTCCACAGGGAAATCTACAGACACCTTGTAAATCCACAGACACCTTGTAAATCTAGTTCCCTTGGAAGGCCTAGTTCTCGTCAGGTTGTGCATTCATCTTTCAAGGCCAGCCAACAACAAGTTCCAGCCTTCTGGAACTTCCCCTGAAGGGATTCGAGATTTTAAAAAATGTTCATGCTCGGCTTGGTGCCCTTAGCTCAGTGGCTAGAGTGCTGGCCACATGCACTGGAGCTGGTGGGTTCAAATCCAGCCAGGGCCTGCCAAACGACAATGACAACTACAGCCAAAAAAAATAGCTGGGCATTGTGGCAGGCGCCTGTAGTCCCAGCTACCTGGGAGGTTGAGGCAAGAGAATTGCTTAAACCCGAGAGTTTGAGGTTTCTGTGAACCGTGATGCCACAGCACCCTACCCAGCATGACAGCTTGAGACTCTGTCTCAAAAAAAAAATTTAAAAATAAAATTTCCAGAGTGGTGCCTGTGGCTCAAGGAGTAGGGTGCCAGCCCAAACCACATAAAGAAATTTAAAAAAAAATAATGTCCATGCTGCTCTGCCATACCTCTACAGGGGTCATAAATTCATGATAGAATCCCATCATTTTTAAAAGATTAATATAGGTTACATTGTGTTTGTTAAAGTCCAAGTTGCAGTTGAGCCCTTCACCCAGGAAGTGTGTCATACACCCCTACATTGTACCCAATAGGAGAGAGCTTGCCACACACCCCTCCTCCTTCTTGAATTTAAATGTATTTTTCTCTTATGTGGATTTGTAGTCTCTTATCTACTAGTTTCATATTAATATTGAGTATATTGGATTCTTTTTTTTTTATTTGCTGTTTTTGTCTGGGGCTGGGCTTGAACCTGCTACCTCTGGTATATGGGGCTGGTGCCCTACTCCTTAGAGCCACAGGCACCGCCCAGTACATTGGATTCTTGCTTTTCAATTCTTGTGATACTTAGGAAGATGTTCTCCAAATTTTTCTAGGTAAATACAAAAGATATAAAGTCTCTCTTTCTTTATGGTATTAAGAAATACTACTAATAGTATTCCATAGTATACATATACCACAGTTTATTTAGCCACTCATGGGTTGATGGGCATTTGGGTTTTTTTTACATCTTTGCTACTGTGAATTGAGCTGCTATAAACATTTGAGTGCAAACATCCTTATGATAAAATGATTGCTTCCGGGTAGATACCTAGTAATGGGATTGTGGGATCAAATAGAAGGTCTAGTTTTAGCTCTTTGAGGATTCTACATATGTTTTTCCAAAAAGGCTGTAATAGTTTGCGGTCCCACCAGCAATGTGTAAGTGCTCCCTCTTCTCCCCACCCACACTGGGGACAATGAGCATTTTTTCATGTGTTTTTTGGCCATTCATCTGTCTCCTTGGGAGAAGGTTCTATTCATGTCTCCTGCTCAATGATAAATGAGGTTGTTTGCTCTTTTTTGTTGATTGGAGTTCTCTATAGATAGAATCCTATCTGTAAGGACCTTAAAATCCATCTGATCAGGGGACAAAATGGACTAATGGGCCCATTGTTTAGGACTGATCCTTACCACACCAGGCTACCCTTGTCTCCATTTGTTTATGGCTGATCTGTTATTGCTGTTGCCATCTCATCTCTTTATGATGATGTAATCACACACATAGGATAATCTGGGATTGTTGATAGGAAGCTGACCATCTTGTCGGGACAATTTTTAAGGTTTTCATTTCTTGGGAAAGTTTTTGACAATGCAGGAATGAGAAAGATTAGGCCTACTCCTAGAACTTTAAAGAATCTTGCCAGAAATTTATCAGGCTGAGCCAGAGTTGATACTGGACTTTGGATTCTTGATCCCCAAGTCTATAGAAATTGACATGTGATTGGACAGATTCAGACAGGCAAATCTTTACTGGAGCTTTTACTCGAGCAAAAGGAAGACATCACTAGTTAAGAGGGCAGGCAGACTACTCTCCAAACAAGGGGCTGGGAGACTATTGTGCGGTTGTAAAGAAGAAAGCAGGTGCCAGTTCTGGAGTCATCATATGTAGGGGCAGCCATGCAGTTTGGCAGTCTTGCTTCTTCATGCATTATATGAATGATATCCACTTCTGGGTATTATTTTTAGCATTAAAATGAAGTTACAGGCCCAGCACCTGTGGCTCAAGTGGCTAAGGCATCAGCCACATATACCTGAGCTGGTGGGTCCGAATCCAGCCCAGACCCGCCAAAGAACAATGACGGCTGCAACGAAAAAATAGCCAGGCATTGTGGTGGGCACCTGTAGTCCCAGCTACTTGGGAGGTGGAGGCAGGAGAATCACTTGAGCCCAGGCCCAGGAGTTGGAGGTCGCTGTGAGCTGTGATGCCACAGCGCTCTACCCAGGGTCTGTTGCTTGAGGCTCTGTCTCTAAATAAATAAATAAAATAAAATGAGGTTACAATGAAGGAAAAGTCAAGCTAAGGTCAGTGCAAGGGTCCATTTTGGTTTGAGATGGTTAAATCCAGAGAGGTCTGGTTCCTTATCAACTGGCATCAGCATCTGGCTTCAATGGTCTTGGAAGACATGACTCAAGGGACAGATGGTGGCTTCAATGGTCTTGGAAGACATGACTCAAGGGACAAATGGTTTGGACCCTTCTTTATGTGGTATGGTCTGAATTCCAGTGGCTAGGAGGTCCTTTTTTTTTTTTTTGCTTTTCTACAGTTAATTAGGCTGATCAGAAGTGAGGCCACACTATCGCTGTACTGCCTCTGAGGGGCCGTCCTTTGCTGAAGTTTCAGAGGTGTCCAGGTAACATGCAAATGTCAGGGTGGCAGAAAGACCAGAAGATTAGATCTTTAATTTGTATGTAGTTTTGTGTTGTTACCGGGATTTCCATAACTATTTCTACCACATATAAATTGATAAAATACTAGGAAAGGAAAAGTGCTCAGGTTTTAATTATTCTGGGAGACAAAAGCTTTAGAACAGTCACCAGCAAATGAATTTTTCTTTAGCCCTCTCTGTACTTTGCTATAGAGAAATCACAGGCCTCATAGCTCAGGGTAGGGCAGCCAAAGAATCACTGGTATTTGAGGCAGCTTCCTCTAGTTGAGCTTAGTTTAGTAAACATATACAATTGATGACTTTGACTTAGATGCTGAGGATACAAAAACAAACCCCAGCCTGTGAGATCTTTGGCTCACATGACAATTGGGAATATTCCTGCAGTCAGAGGATGGAGCTGCCTCCTTCCTCTGGGGGAGCTGAGAAGAACCTCATCTTGGTGGACCAAGCCTTTTAAAATTAGCAAGGTATGTCTATTTGGGCAAAAACTGTCTTGAAACATTGGGACAATGTCATGGGTTGAACTGTGTTATTCTCCACTCCTCCCACCCTGAGTCATAAGTTATAACAATTCTCCCCCCAATACCTCAGAATGTGACCATTTTTGGAGACAGAATTTTTATAGGAGTAATTAAGTCAAAATGAAGCTTTTAGGGTGGCCCTAGTCCAATATGACTTATGTCCTTATAAAAAGGGGAAATTTGGACACTGACACAGAAGGAAGACACAGTGAAGATCTAGAGAGAAGATGGTCATCAGCAAGTCTAGGAGAGAGGCTGGGACAGATTCTCTCTGAGTCCCAAGGAGGAACCGAGCCTGCTGACACGACCATGGTCTTGGACTTCCAGTCCCCAGGACTGGAGTCCTTTGTTATAGCAGCCCTAGAAAACTGATACAAATGTCAAGAATCACAATCATTCCTCTTGGGTTTTTAAATGCAAATGAGCACCTGAATTCCAGAGGTGATTTTCTCTTTACAACATCATGTGAGCATTCTGAGTCTAGGTTATATTTTTAACAAGTTAAAACCTTTTATCTTTGCCTGGGCGCCTGTGCTCAGTGGTTAGGGCGTCAGCCACATAGACCCAGGCTGGCAAGTTGGAACCCTGCCCAGGCCTGCTAAACAACAAAAAAACAGCTGGGCTTTGTGGCAGGCCCCTGTAGTCCCAGCTACTCTGGAGGCTGAGGCAAGAGAATTGCTTAAGCCCAAGAGTTGGAGGTTGATGTGAGCTGTGACATCCCGGCACTTTATGGAGGGAGACATAATGAAACTCTGTCTTGAAGAAAAAAACCTTTCATCTTCCCCTTTTCATCATTGGATTGTGGTCATCTGGTTTTCATGACTTTCTTTTTGTAGAATTTGAACAAACTGGTTTAGATGATGTATCAGCAACTTTGGGTTCCCATGTTCTGAATACACTGAGTGCTGTGCTCTGTATCCTCACATTTTTTTTTTTCAGACAGAGTCTCACTTTGTCACTCTTGGTAGAGTGCTGTGACATCACAGTTCACAGCAACCTCCAGCTCTTGGGCTTAAGCAATCATCATGCCTCGGCCTCCCAAGTAGCTGGAACTACAGACACCTGACACAACACCCAGCTATTTTTTGTTACCGTTTGTCCCTGGCCAAGTTTGAACCCGCCACCCTGGGTATATGGGGCTGGCGCCCTGCTCACTGAGCCACAGGCACCACCTGTACCCTCACATGTTAAAACATACATTTCTTGCCACCCTTTGAGGAGGGCGATTAAAGATAATTTAAAATTAAATGGACATTTCACTTTGAAGTATTTCTTCAGTAAAACATGTCCTTTCTGCCTGAGTGCTAATGTGAAATTATGAAAAGATGTATTGAAGTATATTATGTATTCACTTTCAGGAGCAAGTGGTATGAATGCTGACTGAATTCATTTTACTGCTTTTTGGAAGATGTGTATTTAAAACTGTTGTGATGGCTCAGCACCCAGGCTCAGTGGTTAGGGCTTCAACCACATACACTGAGGCTGGTGGGTTTGAACTCGGCCTGGGCCTGCTAAAACAACAATGACAACTACAAAAAAAAAAAAAAGAAAAGAAAGAAAGAAAAAATAGCCAGTCCTTGTGGCGGGTGCCTGTAGTCTTAGCTACTTGGGAGGCTAAGGCAAGAGAATTGCTTAAGCCCAAGAGTTTGAGGTTGCTGGGAGCTGCGATGCCATAGCACTCTACCAAGGGTGACATAGTGAGACCCTGTCTCAAAAAATAAAATAAAATAAAATAAAGCTGTTGTGATAATGATTCATCATCTGATAAAACTTTATTCTGACTTTCAAAAAAAATGAAATTAAATTAAGTGGACTTAACTTGTGGTCAAGCAAGGCCAACTCATCTCCTGAGATGTTAAGATCCTGTCTTTGGTACCGCCTCATTCATCTGTGCAGACTTGGAGATGGGCAATTCTGCACCGCCCCAACCCTGGGTAGCCAGAACCTGCTTCTATTGTTCAAGGAGTTTAAGGTCTAATTTGAAAGAAAAACAAGCGTATCTTTAATAGGAGACAGAACAAAAAAGGTATACAGAGCACTTTTGCAATTTAGAAAGCACTTTAAATCCATTTGAATATTTGATCTTTTTTCTAGCTTTATTGAGACATAATTGACAAATAAACATTGTATATATGTGTGGTGTACAGTACGATGTTTTTGATATATATCTCATTCCACTTTGTGCTGCTATGACAGAATGCCACAAACTGGCGTAAAGGACAGAAATTTATTTCCTCACAGGTCTGGAGGCTGGGAAGTTCAAGACTGAGAGGCTGGCTTCTGGTGAGGGTCTTCTTGCTGCTCGATACATGAAAATAGGAAAAAAGATAAAAGAGGCCTGAATAGACCCTTTGAAAAAGACCCACCCCTGAAATAAGGGCATTAATTCATTCAGGAGGGCAAAGCCCTCATGGTTTAACCTCTTCTGGGTTCCAGTTCCTAATACTGTCACAATAGCGATTAAATTTCAACATGACTGTGGAAGGGGACAAACATTCAAGCTATAACAGTGTACAGATACATCAGGAAATGATTACCACAGTAAAACTAATTAATATACCCATCACCGTGTGTGTGTGTGTGTGTCTATTGAGAACAGTTAAGGGAATTTCAGGCACACAGTATGTTATTATTAACTCTCATCATGGTGGCATACATTAGATCTGCAGAACCTATTCACCTGTGAAACTGTACCACTGACCAATTTTCTCCCCCACCATGGACAACTTTTTGAGATCGCACACATAAGTGAGATCTTGCAGTATTTGTCTTTTGGCAGCTGGCTTATTTCACTTAGCATAATGTTTTCTATCTTTATAACAGGATCTCCTTCTTTTCAGGCTGAATTATAACTATTCCACTACCTATACATGCACCATACTGCCTTTGCTCATCCATTGACTGACACTTAGGTTGTTTCCGCACCTTAGCTACTGTGAATAATGCTGAGGGAACAAGCTAGTGTTCTCTTCAACATACTGATGTCATTTCCTTGGTGTATAGACCCAAAAGTGAAATTCCTCGGTCATAGGTTGGTCCTATTTTGAATTTTGGGGGGAACTTCTATGCTGTTTTCCATAATGGCTGTGCTAATTTACATTCGTACCAACAGAATGCCAGGGTTCTTTTTCTCTACATCTTTGCAAACTCTTGTTATCTTGATAATTTGGTTTTTATTTATTTGTACTAATTTGTTTCTTTTATAACAACTCTAAGCCACAAACAAGGTACTAACCATTACCTTCTATTCATTAATAAGGAATCCAGGACACAAAGGTTTAGGAACTTGCCTAAGATTTCACTAGAGACTTGTATGAGATCACCCACATAGAAGTGACAGAGACAGAGCTGGGACCTTAAATTTAGGTGTTTGATTACACAGAGATGTAAATGAGAGGAACAGCAGTGTGTTAGACTTAAAAACTGCAGCTGATGAGCTGAGCATCTGAGAGGGGACCCGTAGGAGCAAATGCACATGGATGGGAGAGACCTGTAACCCAGTCACAGAGGGACTGGCCGGTGGAGCCAGACAAGGGGAGTAGCCGGGAGTTAGAGCCCTTAGGGCAGGAGCAACCTGGCATTCTGTTGGTAATGCTGAAGCTGAGGGCAACTTAATCCCAGAGTCATTGTGAGTGAGTGGTGGTGTAACACAATCTCATTGAGGGCTAGGGCACTTTAATTTTTTCTTGTTTTCCAGGAATCTAACCGGATATCTAGCACTTTGATGGAACAGTGGAAGCTCTGCTCCCCAGGACCATCTGGCAGCCAGAAAGAGGCTGATTTGGCTGTGGGGGAGGAGGTGAGGTGGATCTGAAGCAGAAGTGGGGCCATGGGAAAGGAAGAGAAGTTGAATGTGCTCTGTTTGCACAGAAAGATTTAGCGTATTTTGATAAGCAAGCTTCCTACAGTCAATTGGATAAAACAAAATGAAACCAAATTTATTTTGCAGGCCTGAAGCAGAATTTTCTTTTTCTAGATCATGGTGAAAGAAAGAAGGAAAGGGGAGGAAAGGACAGGGAGAAGTGGAAAGCGAGAGGAAGAGAAGGAAGAGAGAAAGAAGGAAAGATGAAAGTTCTTAAGGCTTATTATTATCTACTACCTTGCTTGGTTGTCAGTAAACACAGCTGATCCCTAACTAAAGGGGAATGTTCAAGAGTTTAATTCTGTGCTGTTTTCACTTTATACCCCCACAAAAACAGGTTATAGCTTGTTCTAAACTTGTTTAAACCTGTTTTTCCATGTCTCAGGAAGGCCCACCTCCACCCTGACCATAAGTCCCATGACCCTGGGCCTCCCACACACATAGGTCTTGCCACCCCTGTTCTGCCTCTGTGTTTGCATGAATTCCTGCCCACTTAGTGTGCAGGGGGGCGAGAGAGGGCAGGGACGGTACCTGTCTTGCCTCAAATTTAAAAACTGCAGCCTCTTCACCTTTATTTATGGACAGAGGGGTGCTTTCCCATCCATAGGTGCTTTTTTGGGTGATCAGGCCACAAAATTTCCTGCCACAAAATGAGGAAGAGGGGCTGACACTGAGTGAGAGAGGTATGGGGATAGTGGCTGGGTGTGGTTATATTTCACACTGGCTTCTCATGCCTCCAGCCTTGCCTTTTGTAGATGACTTAGGTGGGGAAACCTCAGAGGCAGTGACACAAAGTCCACATACCCCCTCCCAACCCCCAACACTAAGTAGCAATATTCATTTAGAGAAAGCAAGCAGGGGATGCTTTAGCCAATGTTGCCGCGGCCGACCTTGGGAGCCTTTTGTGAAGAGACATTTGTGTTCCCTTGCACATGCTATCACGGTCAAAGGGGGCCTCCCAGCCTGGCTTGGGCTGCTGTGAGCAAACCTCCCTCTGCACCCCCAGCCACCCTCTCCTCTGGTGTCCGGCAGGTCAGCACCTCCTTCTGGCTTTCTCAAACCTAGCTCAGAGCCAAAACATCCAGACACATATTTGGAGCAGCACAAGCAATGTGCCTTTCTTTACATGACACCCTGGGTCACTGCCTAATACCTCCTCCCATTGTCTTCCTCTGGCTCCAGCATCTGCCAGGCTTTGCAGAGGCCCCTCTGTGCTTCAGGCTGGGAGCAGTGTCTGAAGACATCGCC
>CAUYTI010018858.1:0-14886 GCA_963575145.1 Galago senegalensis | reverse complement strand
GAACACCGTTGTGTTTTAGCAATAAACAAGCCCTTGGAATTATTTTTTTTGAGACAGAGTTTCATTGTGTTGCCCTCGGTAGAGTGCTCTGACATCACAGCTGACAGCAACCTCAAACTCTTGGGCTTAAGTGATTCTCTTGCCTCATCCTCCCAAGTAGCTGGGACTACAGGTGCCTGTCACAACTCCTAGCTATTTTGTTGTTGTTGTTGCAGTCATCATTGTTGTTTAGCTCGGCTGGGCCAGGTTTGAACCCACCAGCCCCAGTGTATGTGGCTAGTGCCCTAACCACTGAGTTATGGGTGCCAAGCCAAGCCCTTGAAATTCTTATGCCAAACAAGCATCTGGCTAGAGGTGAAGCTGGGACTTCTCTGTAGCTCATTTCTGTTCGCCCCCAAACTGGGAGTCAGAGCTTTTATTGATGACTCTTGTGTCATCATGAAGCCATCATTCTCAGGTCTTTCTTGCAGTCCTTGTCTACCCAGGTAATTACTAGGAAACTTGTAAGAGTTATATGCACTTAAAGAAAATCATACAAAAATGTGCACTACCTCATTCTCTCAAACCACAGCACGTAGGCATTTTTTTGAACGATGTAGACAGACAGAGTTTGCTAAGCAAACTTTATTGGGTAAACAGCACAGGGGAAGGAGGAGGGGGAAGAAATGTTAACTACCAAAGAGAAGAAAGTGACTCTAAAGTTGCTTTTTAAAATGTGTTCAAAGGGTCTATTTCTTCAAAAAAATCATTGGCACACTGATGTTTTGTTCATTAAAGCAGATGAATTGTGGGATTATTCTATTGTAATTCCTGAGGAACTCTTCCCTTTACCAGAGATTCATGGATAGTTCCTAAAGAGACATGACATTTGCATGAAATTAGTTATAAAGTTCGAGCTACATACAACTAATAATGAATCTAGTTTAGGTCTTGAGTGAAGGGCTCATGCATTTTAGATGAGACATTGCCATAGGGGACATTAGAAAGCTTCCAGCAATGACACAGCATCTGGGATTTTCTTCCAAAGGATCCGATGGGGGGAGGTAAGAAAAGGGGCATGTATGTAAGTAAAGATGAACAAGATTGGCCATGAGTTGATGCAGTGTCAATGCTGGTGGTGATACTTGAGGGCTGATTACAGATACTTGCTTAAAATCGTCTACAATAAAACATTTGAAAGTCTTTAAAAAGAAGAGGGCACACAGGCAAATGGTCAGGAATGTGGAAGGGAAAGCTGGAGTGAGAGGAGAAGGCAGCCCAGCCGGGTGGGGGGGGGGCGGCCCTGGGTCCTCTGGTCACATTGCAGTTGGCATTTTTTGCACTCTCAGTCGCACGTGGGAAGGAACAGAGAAGGCCTGCCAGTGGCCGCCCTGGGTCAAATTGGGACAAATGCAAAAGCTGCTGGTGGTGCTGCCAATCCGCTCAGCTGTGCCACCACCTCCCTGCCATCTGCATCGAGTCCCCCTCCACGCACGACCCTTGTCAAATCCCATGTCAGGAATGTTCAGAGTTCATAGCTCTGATTTCTAGAAAAAAAATGCAAAGGTGCTTTTCTCATTTCATTTTTGTGTTTATGAGCTTGCTGTTGACTTGACATACAGACAGATCCAGGGGGCAGGGCAGGAGAGGGGACTGGACAGGGCAGGGCTGCTGCAGCAGGAGCGCAGACAAAGTATCGTCCACGTTCAGCTTTTGGTGTTAAAATAGGATTTTGCCCAAAGACCTCGTGTGACGAGCTCGTTTTGTTGAGAAATAGGATTTATGTTTTCTTTTATCTCCCCTAGAGACTGTGAAGAGCCCGGCGTTGCCACCTGCAACGTAGAGTCCCATGGCTATTCCAAGGAAGGAGAAAGCCTGCCCCTTCCACCCAGGGAGGTACAGGGCAGGAAAGGAGCAACCAACAGCCAAGGGGAAGGTGATACCAAGATTCTTCTTGTCCCCTCAAGAAGTAGGTTGCAGGCAGCTTTAGAAATATCAAGAAATATGTTGGAAAGCTCGAAGATGGAGATGCATCTGTCCTGCTCCTGTCTATGGCTCGGGCTGCCTCCCTACACTGATCTGGGGGTCCGTATCTCCAGGTAAGTGGACAGAGCAACACCACAGGGTCAAGCAGATGGACAGTAGGAGAGAGAGCAATGAGGGCAGGGGAGAAGGGAATATTTCTTCAGTGCTCACCATGTTTAAGTAAAGAAGATGCTGCAATTATTGCCTCATACTTAGATTATCAGATTGGCTGGAGTCTGACACCCAGTGGGTAGATCTCGTCAGGAAGCCCCTACTGAACCCCGAATGTAGTGTCAGTGATTTTGTCAGCTTGCACATGGATTTCTTATGTCCTTAGATTCAGTTTTTGTCCCTCAAAGACACATCAGATTGTTTCTATAACTGAGGAAGGAGCCGAGGTGACCCCTGGGGTCTCAGATACTCCCCTGCTCCTGCCAACCACCTCCTCTGAGCCTGTGCCTCACACCTGCAGCCTCCTCAGATAGACCGACTGCTTGCCACATGTGACCATCACCTTTGTCTACCTCTCTCTCACTGTCCCTTCCCCCTTGGTGGATGTGAATGCTGACCTTTACCATGACTGTGTCATGGCTAACCTGGACAGCCACCTGTGAAGTGGCCGGCTCTAGACCAAATGCTTTGCAATGTCACTTTTAGTCCTCACGTTTCCCTTCTGAGGTGGTTCCCAATAACGGCAATGTTTTCTAAACAGGAAAACTAAGGCTTTGTCAGAGAGTTTAAATAGCTTGATCTCAAATAGTAAGGGACAGAGTTGGGCTTTGAACCTGGGTCATCTGGCTCTAGAGCAGTGTTAGTCAACCTTCCTAATGCCGCGACCCTTTAATACAGTTCCTCATGGGGTGGTGACCTCCAACCATAAAATTATTTTCATTGCTACTTCATAACTGTAATTTTGCTACTGTTATGATCATAATGTAAAGATCTGATATGCAGGATGTATTTTCATTATTACAAAGGGGTCGCGACCCACAGGTTGAGAACTGCTGCTCTAGAGTCTGCAGGTCTTAACATTTTTCACAGGCTACTCTGCAGCTCAGCAATGGGCCCGCAGGGGCTGCTGTCTCCTCTCTGAGCTTGATGCCCTGGCCCAGTCCACCTCTGCACCTAGGCACCCGACCTGCTGCACACACCAGCCATTGATGTCCCTGCCTGGCTGCAGCCTTTGATGACTCTCTTCATCTCCTCTCAGTCACGACTCGGATCTCTGACGTCAGCTCCTTGTTGATGCAGCCTTCGGTGACTCTCCACAGCAGTGAGTCATTCCCTGCATGGTCCCACACCTGTGGCCTGTTGATCGTGGATTTCACACGGAAACATAATTCCATATGTATAGGGGAGACCCCGAACTACACTGGGTGCTCCTGCCTGGCAAGTCAATGCTACAATCATCTGTGAGTTTCTAGAGCAAAGAGTATACGACAGAGACTGGGAGCTGCCTTGCCTAAGGCTCCTTCAACCCCTGGCACACTTGACTTTCAGTACAGCAGAGGCCACGTGAACCCAGGTTTCCACATGTAACTTAGTTCCTGTGAACCGAACGCATTCATGTGAGACTCTGATTCAAGACTGAGCTATGTTGGGCAAAAGGCACAGGGCAGGGCGTTCGTTTTGCTGGAGTCAGTGCTGCTATTCCAGGCGCCACTCAATCCCTGAGTCAGACAGATCTATGTAGTCTGTAGTCATGTACTTGTAATGGAAAAATAAAAAGAATAAGCATAATAAAACTGCTCACTTGAGTGTTGTCAGCAACCTCCAAGACTCAATTTTATTTTCCATCCACGGCCTGTTAGCTATAAGTTTCTCACTTACCTTTTCAAAGAAACCGAGCTTTGCTCGCCTCTGAGTTATCCATCAGAAATTCTGTTAAATTTGCCAAGGATTCCAATTGTTGGAAAGAGAATGGGAAATAGCAATACTGAAAGACAATGTAATCAAAAGGAAGCATTAAAGCTTGGATAGAGGGCTCAGCGCCTATAGCTCAACCGGCTAAGGCGCCAGCCATGTACACCTAAGGTGGCAGGTTCGAATCCCCAGCCCGGCCTGCCAAACAACAATGACAGCTGCAACCAAAAAAAAATAGCCGGGCGGTGTGGCGGGCGCCTGTGGTCCCAGCTACTTGGGAGGCAGAGGCAAGAGACTCGCTTGAGCCCAGGAGTTGAAGGTTGCTGTGAGCTGTAATGCCACGGCACTCTACCCAGGGGGACGGCTTGAGGCTCTGTCTCAAAAAAAAAAAAAAAAAAAAAAAAAGCTTGGATAGAGAAACTTTAAAAAAAAAAAAAGCTCACTGAGTCCCCAAAATCACACCAAAGAGGCAGGAATCCAGGCTTCCATGTAGTGTGCAGCCTTAACTTGTACATATATTGTTGGTTACATTTCTCGGCATTTCTAGGATTCTGTGGTTCTTGGATATCTATGTTGTACTAAAAGGCAGTGATCCGGAATTATACAGGTGATGTGGCTGGGCATGGTGGCTCGTGCCAATGATCTCAGCACTTTGGGAGGCCAGAGTCAGAGGATCACTTGAGGCCAAGAGTTTAAGACTAGCCTGTGTGACATAGTGAGACTTTCTCTCTACAAAAAGTTTAAAGTTAGCCAGACATGGTGTCAGGCACCTGTAATCCCAGCTACTGGGGAGGCTGAGGCAGGAAGATTGCTTGAATCCAGGAATTCTAGGTCACAGTGAGCTATGATCATGCCACTAAACTCCAGCCTGAATGACAGAGCCAGCCCTTGTCTCTAAAAGTAGTGAAGACATCGGCTCGGTGCCTATAGCTCAACCGGCTAAGGCGCCAGCCACGTACACCTAAGGTAGCGGGTTCGAACCCCCAGCCCGGACCCGCCAAACAACAATGACGGCTGCAACCAAAAAATAGCCGGGCGTTGTGGCGGGCGCCTGTGGTCCCAGCTACTTGGGAGGCTGAGGCAGGAGACTCGCTTGAGCCCAGGAGTTGGAGGTTGCTGTGAACTGTGATGCCACAGCACTCTACCCAGGGGGACAGCTTGAGGCTCTGTCTCAAAAAAAAAAAAAAAAAAAAAAAAAAGAATTAAATAAGAATTTTAGTTTTGACTTTTTCTTTTTTCATTGTACTTGGGATCTGATAGTTTTACATTTCATTATTTTAAATTTTTTCAGAAATATTGTTCAAATATTTATGCTTTTTGAAATATGCTAGTTATCAGAATTTTTACTTTATACCTGTTCTATCAATAAAATGATTTTTATATTGCCTGAGTAACAGAATAAGTACTGTTTTGTTTTTACTGTCTTGTGCATTGATGTTTTATAGTGTTGCTCCTAAATAAGTCCTTTTGTTGTCCAAGAATGCTGCAGTTGAGTGTTTTTTAACTGATTGGTTTGTCATTCTTCATACTCAATTTTACTGAACAAGCCAAGACTTCTTATTGTATTCTCCTCAATGTAATTCTTGTTCATAAATTGCAGTGCTTTGAAGAAATCATTAATTCTTCTGAAATTACATTAAAAATGAAATCAACATTTAGTTGTAAGAAAAAGTAACAGCTGTCACTTTGTAAGTTGCTGTTAGTGGCTTTGGAAGCTGGTTGGTTAGCTAGTTGTCATAATGAGATCACTTTCCAAAAGAACATGAAGTCATTTGCCATCCTGTTTTAGACATAGTGAGCTTTTTCTTTGCTTACGCATTTCAAATTACATATTCCCACCCACTTATTTTCATAGTTGTTAATACTTTGATGATGGAATAAGATAATGAGGGAGTTTTTTGAAAGGCAGCAGTTTATACTTAACATGTTCAGTATGTAATTGGTGTTTTTGTACTGTAGTTAGAAATAAGAACTGTGTAAACTTTAATATTATTAATTTATATTTCTTATTGTGGGAGTCAGGAAGTGTTCAGAATTCTTTGTATAAATCTGTACATACAGAATATGGAATTTTACCAAAAATTGTGTTCTCCTGAGGCCTTGTGGATTAATGGTATGATCAGATACATGTAATAGTCCCTTCCTACTCCAATGTCTTTTGCTTCACCATATATCTCTCTATATAATTCTGGAGGGTTTGTGACCTTCCATACCCACTTGTGATGGAAAGTTAATGGGTAGTAGACATAAGAAGTAACCATCCTAATCATTGCCATGTGTTATTGCTAGTGCAGAAAAACAAATTCTCTTTTCATTTTGGTTGTATCCTTTAACAGCCTATACATTTATTTGAGCCTGAGGATTCCAGACATAGTAGAAGGGCTAATTCTAGATAATGACTCTGACTCAAACCTCCTTTTTGTTATAAAGGAAAAAATGATTATAGTGTTGTTAGATGATAATGTAAAAAAATATATATAGTTTAGAAAAATACTTTGAACTATTTTTATGGGGGGGCCGGGCGTGGTGACTCATTCCTGTAATCCTAGCACTTGGGAGGGTGAGGCGGATGGATTGCCTGAGCTCACAGATTGGAGACAGCCTGAGTAAGAGTGAGACCCTGTCTCTAAAAAATAGCCAGGTGTTGTAGCAGGTGCCTGTAGTCCCAGCTACTTGGGAGGCTGAGGCAAGAGGATCCCTTAAGCCCAAGAGTTTGAAGTTACTGTGAGCTGTGATGCCACAGCACTTTACCAAGGATGACAAAGTGAGACTGTGTCTCCAAAAAAAAAAAAAAGAATTTAAGAAATACAAACTAAGAATATATGATTATTAAATAATGTTATATGGATTAGAGAGTTTAAAATAAGTAATATTCATTGGGTAAAGGATTTTATGTAATATAAAATCATAAGAAGAGCTTAAAAAATAGAAATGTTTTCTATCTTTGGAAGTATAATTAAAGCATAGGTTCTGATGAACAAAGTACTAAGTGGTAAATAATTATCTTGTATCAGTTATCTACTGCCAGTATAATGCTGTATCACAAAGAACTGTGGTATGCAACACAGTTAAGTGCTTATTGCTCATGTGCCTGTAATGGTCAGGTAGGCAGCTCTGTAGTCTTGGAAAGCCTTAGGTGAAATAACTGGTTAACTTGGTTTTTCTTTTTCATCATTCAGCAGGCTAGCTCAGATAATGCTTTCATGATGATGGCAGAGGTATAATAAAGGGCAAAAAAATGCAATGTATTTTGAAGCCTAATCTTATAGCTGGTGCACCATCACTTGCACTTTAATCTATTGGCCAGGGTACATATCCAAAGCAAGCTAAGGTTCAAGGGGTGGGAAATAGACACTATCTCTTAAGTAAGATGAACAAACAAAATGAACAATTACTATTTCAGTGCATAGTTTTTTTTCTTTATATAGCATTTGATAATGTTTTTATAGTGAGGTTTCTTTCATTTTATTTTTTAAAACTTAGTAAGAATTATCTGTACTTGTAAATATACTTCTGTGGTATATGTTTTAGAGCTGCTTAATTCTTTTTCTATCTTTTTTGGAGACATGGTCTTGCTCTGTTGCCCTGGATGATGTCACTGTAGTACAGTGATAACATCCTACCTCACTACAACCTCAAACTTCTGAGCTCAAGTGATCCTCCTGTCTCAGCCTCCCACAAAGCTGGAACTATGGATGCACACCACCACACCTGCCTAATTTTTCTATTTTTTGTAGAGATGGTGTTTTCCATATTGCTTATGCTGATCTGGAACTCATGGCCTTTAGAGATCTTCCTGCCTCTGCCTCCCAAAGTGCTAGGATAGGATTGTAGGCATGAGCCACCATGCCTGGCATATTAATTTTTTAATGTTAAAAGGTACTAGTGTTTCTGTAATAAATACCATTTGGTTTTGCTATATTATCCTATTGATATATCTGCATAGTGTTTTTTAATGTATTTTATTAAATTTTACACTGTTTTTATGTATTTTAAATTTATTAAGTTTTGTAGCAGAATTTTTCAGTGAATTCTTAGCATAAATTCTATAGAATTTATGGAATTACTACTGGAATTACTTTTTGGAAAAGCATAAAATAATATAGAAAATAATACACATACCTGCGATATATGCCATATTTACTGTGTTGCATACCAGCTTGCATATTTTTTTTAAAAATCCCTGGTAGGATATACACAATTCCTTTCAGTTAGGAAAGGATAAAATTAGGAGACAATAGTAGGAGGGAGACTTTCCCATTTCAGAATTAAAACACCCAAAAACTAGAAATAGAAGGGAACTTCTTCAACCTGATAAAAAGGATTTATAAAAACTCATAATCTGCATCATATTTAATGGTAAAAGACAGAAAGCTTTCCCCTTAAAATTATGGGCCAGGAAAGAGTGTCTTCTCTCACTTTTTCTACTCAACATTGTGCTGGAGGTTCTAGCCCAGGCAATGAGACAAGAAAATGAAACAAAAGGTATCCAGATTGCAACAGAAGAAGTAAAACTGGAGGAACTATACACTTCCCTTACTGAAAGGAATCATATATATCCTACCAGAGATTTTACATTATCTTGTAAATAGAAATCTTTAGAAATCTACAAAAGAAATATTAGAGCTAAAAATTGAGTTTGAGATTATAGGATACAAAATAATTGCACAAAAATTAGTTGCATTTTTATCCACTAGAATGAAAAATCTGCAAACAAAATTAAAATTAAATTTAAAATAGCAGTAAAAATAATGAAATACACAGGAACAAATTTTCCTAAAGAACTTATACACTGAAATCTACAAAACATTGTTAAAAGAAGACTCAAATAAATGGAAAGACATGTGCTTATGGAGTGGAAGGCAATACTGTTAAATGTCAGTATACCCAAACTTGATCTATAGATTTAGCATAGTCACTATTAAAATTCTACCTCCTTTTTGTAGAAACGGGCAGGCTGATATTGAATTTATATGTATAATAAGTGATAGATTCTGGCATAAAAATGGTTCATATTCTGGGTCATATGGGTCCCAAAAGCCAATACAACTTTTTTGTTTTCTTTTTTTTTAAAAAGACAAGGTTTCATTTTGTTTGTTGCCTAGGTTGTAGTGCAGTAGTGGTAGTGCAGTCATAGCTCTCTGGGATCTTGAACTCCTGGGCTCCAGCAATTCTCTTGCTTCAGCCTCTTAAGTAGCTATACCTACATGCGTACCTGTATAATTTACAGAAGTTTTTTTAGGGTGGAGTTCTTGCCAAATTGCCTAGGCTAGTCTCAAATTCCTGACCTCAAGTGATCCGCCTGCCTCAGCCTCCCCAAATCCTGGGAATGTAGGGATTGCTGTGCTTGGTCTGCCAAACACCTCCTTGACAAAGAAGTAAGAGAGCTCATATTTATTGATTTTAAGCTATAGTAAGAACAACTGGGTAGTAATGGTATGAGGATAGACATATAGGTCAATAGAGTGGAACCCTGAGTTTGGAAATATGCCTTCACATTTATAATCAAATGATATTTGACAAGGGCTCTGAAACAATTCATTAGGGAAAGAATAGCTCTTTCAACAAATGATGCTGCAGCAACATGCAAAGGAAATAATCTGGACTCCTTCCCCATGCCATACACAAGTATTAATTGAAAATGAATCATAGATTTAAGTGTAAGAACTAAGACTATAAAATCTTAGAAACATAAGATTAAATGTTCATGTCTTAGGTTAGGCAAAACACTGTTAGATATGATACCAAAAAGCACAAGTTACTAAAAAGAAAAAAAAGTAAATTTGACTTAGCCAGAAAAGTTTTTGTGCTTTAAAGGATGCCTTCAAGAATGTGAAAAGACAGCTTACTCATAGAATGGGAGAATATTTTTGCAAGTCATACACCTGATAAGTTATTTATATCTTTAATATATGCAGAACTCATACAAGCCAATAATAAAGAGATAAATAACCCAATTAAAAAATAGGCAAAGACCTGAATAGACTTTTCTTCAGAGATTGAAAAATGGTCAAATAGATGCATGTAAAGATGCTTAGTATCATTAGTCATTGGGAAAATGCAAATTGAAACCACCTGTGTTATACACTACTTGATACCTACTAGTTATGATCAAAAAGACAGATAACAAAAGTAGATGATGTGGAGAGATTGGAGCCCTTTAAAACAGTTATAAAGGAAGGTATAATGGCTTAGACCCTTGGGAGAACATTTCAGCATTTCTCCAGAAGGTTAAACAGAGATTTATATCATGTGACCCAGCAATTTCTCTCACAGGCAGAATGAAGAGAAATCAAAACAGAAGTCCACTTAAAATTTGTGTATCGATCTTTATAGCAGCATTATTCATAATAGTTAAAAGTGGGAATGACCCAAATATACTGCTGAGTGGAGAATAAGTGTAGAATAGTTTATATAGTGCAATAATATTTGTTAGTGAAAAGGGATGAATTACTGATCTTACTCTAAAAGTTGGATGAACCATGATGACGTTAAATGAAATATGCCAGTTATGAAAGACCACATATTTTACAATTTATTTCACTTATTTGAGATGTTACAATAGGCAAATCTATAGCAACAAAATGTTTCCTAGGCCTGAGGGTAGGGAACAAGTAGTGTTAGGATAGGGGAAGGACTGCTAATGGATACAGGATTTCTTTTTAGGGTCATGAAAATTTTCTGAAATTTTAGATTATGTTGATGGTGTACAGTGCTATAAACATGCTAAAAATGGTTGAATGGTAGATTTTAAGTGGATGAATTATTTGGTATGTGAGTTATATCTCAATAAAACTGTTAAAAATGATTAATAACCCGTCCCGTTAAACATCAGTCTTGTATGGGAGGCCAATGTGTAAAGCAGACAATTTATAATCAGATAAATACAATAAATTGAAGATAATTGTGAAGCTTGGAGGTTGAGTATTTGTTTACCTGTCAGACTGGGGAAAGGATTCTTGGTGGACAGAATTGTGATTGCTAAGCATACAAATGAGAGAGAGCAATGTGATGTTTTCAGGGATTGAAATAGTTCTCTTCAAGGAGATACGAAGTATGGACATAATGCTCAGCACTAGGTAGATTCTCAAATTGTAGTTGTCATAATTACAGTGAGACTACAACATTAATAACTGACGATTTAAATGGTATACTCTGAGGTGCTAGTTTGTTTCTCTAGTGTTTTCTAAAATATGTTCTGAATAAGGCTTCTTGTCAGATGCTTCTTTTGAGAAAAAGATGCTAAAATTAAAAAGTGAGGGATTGGTGCTTAATAGTATACTATACAATATTAAAGGCTCTGAGTAGCCCTATGATCAAGACATTATTTAATTTGTTTAACTCAGGATTTCTCAAATTTATGCAACATTCTTTTGATTTGACTGTACATATTAACATGTTGCACAATTTGTGTTCTCTGAAATATGTTTTAGTATATGCTGTTCAGATTTCTTTCTTTTTATCAGCTGTTTTGATGTGAGTATAACATATCTAGGCTTTACTTATTTGGGTCCCTAGATGGTTGATTTTGCAGAACAACACTGTTAGTTAAAAAGCTCATTTCTCTCCTTCATGAAGCTTTGCATGACACTGTTCTTGAAGGAGTATCTTCTTTTGAAGATAGGAAAAAAATCACATTTTCCTAATGAACTTTTGTGCTTCATTTTATTAGGTAAAATGATAGGAGCCTTATAACTAAATATGTTTTCTGTAAATTTTAATTTTGGCTATCATGAGGTTCAAATTAAAAGTCCATGTTCAGTTAATCATCCCAGCCTAGGTTATCTGAAACAATTGTCTTTCAGAAGCTGTCATAGTTATCTTCTTGGTTATCTAACGTTTTAGTTTGTTGATTAGTTTTGGGTTTTGTTTTACATGTGTTTTGTTGTAGTTTAGATCCTTTTTGCATGCATTATGCATTTGTGTAATTGCTTAGAATGAGAAAAATATTCATGTCAGTTGACTTATACAAGAATTGGGTTTCTATTGTATTTTTATGTTGGATGATTTTTTTTTCTTTTTTAATTCTTTAGGCTTATCTACAAAGCACATATTTAGGTGCTAAGCATTGGATAAACTCAGCATTTGCCATTTAAGTTTGATTGAATTTTCACATTTCAGGGGATTTGATGTTATTAATTGCAGTGTTCCTCATACACACATCCCTTTTTATTTCTAAAAAATTAATTGGAGTTATGTAAATTATTTGAACCTCTTCTGTCAGTTGTCATAATAGCAGGACTTTGATTACATATATAAGTATGAAAGCTAATTAAAGGAAAGGTCTAATGTTTTTCAGTGCTGTGTTTATCTTAACAATTTTATTACTCTTTGGTGTTAAGTTTGGAAATCAAAGCCTTTGATTTTTATGGAAAGAGAACTAATTTTATGTTGCTGATATTTCTTTTTTTAAAAAATGATAGCTGTATATGTTAATGCAAACATGGGGTACAGTGTAGTACCCAGCTAACCCATGTAGCTGTATTTCATACACAATTTGAAATATTTTCATCAAACTGGTTAACATAGACTTTGTGTCATTTACTTAGTTATTGTGTTAAAACATTTATATGCTATTGCTGATATTTCAATGTTGGTGTTGATGCTAATCTACCTATTACAATCTACCTATAACTTAGTTTGCTATTGCTGCATAGTGAGTCATTTATAACTCAGTGGCAAGTATTTGTACATAAGTTTGTAGCTCTGCTTCTCTTTGCAGGTGTGTGAGATAGTTCAGTTCCCCAGTGGGGTGAAGCAGGAAGGTGTGAGATTCCATTAAACTACTCAGTATGGCACACAGTTAAAATTTATGGATTATTAATTTTTGGAAGTTTTCACTTAATATTTTTAGACCACTGCTGACCAGGGGTAATTGAAACCATGGAAAGTAAAACCTCAGAGAAGCAGGGCTAATGTAAACATTTTTATTGTTCCATTTGAAATCTGTTGTTTCTGTTTTTATCATACTTTTTAGAGTTATAGTTGATCCTGTGTATCTGCAGGGGATTAATTCTAGTCCTCCCAAATATTCTAAAACCTATGAATACTCAAGTCTTTGTATAAGATGGCTTAGTATAAACAGTCCTCCATAACTACCACAGATTTTGCATCCCTGGAGTCAGCTAGTGGCAGATTGAAACCCAGATGTGGAGGGTGAACTGCACATATTTTCCATGGTTGGTTGAATCCATGGATGTAGAATCTATGGATGTGGAGGTCAAACTGTATTTGGTTAGTTGTTGTTTTAGAGATTGTAGTATGCATCTTAACTCATCACAGTATGCTTCAGAATAATATGCATTAAATTCTGATAAATATAGAAACTTTCCTCTAATAAATCTTTCCCTTTACCATCTTTTGTACTGTTGATGTCAGATGTATTGTAAAAGACGAAAGATTTATGTGATCTGAAGACCAACCAGAGTATTGATGTCAGATATATTTATTTGTTATAAACCCAATAATTATTGTAATTATTGCCTACCCTTTTTTTTTTTTTTTTAAATCTGAGAGACAGAGTCTGTCTCTGTAGTTCAGGCTGTACTGTAGTAATGCAGGAGTGTAGTGCTTTCTAATATTCTCAAATTCCTTAACTCAAGCAATCCTCCTGCCTCAGCCTCTTGAGCAACTGAGACTATAGATATGCACCAGCACACTGGCTAATTTTTCTATTTTCTATAGAGACGGAGTCTTGGTCTTGGTCATGCTGGTCTTGAACTCCTAGCCTCAAGGATCCTCTTGGCTTTAAGCTATCCTCCTGTCTTGGCTTCCTAGGATGCTAGGATTACAGGCATGAGCCACTGTGACTGGCCTGTTGCCTATACGTGTACATTTTGTCTTTTATAAAAGTTAAGAGAAGTATTGAGATACATTTTTATAGAAGGTTTTATATGTATCCATATTTTTACTGTATGTGGCTCTCTTCATGTTTTTCTCTGAATTTGAGTTATATTCTGGTGTGTGTGCCATTTAGCCTGAACTACTTTCTTTAGTGTTTCTTTTAAGATTGATCTACTAGGGGAACACTCAATGGCATAGAATTATCTGTTGCCCAATTCTAGAATCTCAAATAAAAGCCCATGAAGATTAAAAAAAGATTGGTCTACTAGGATTGAGTTCACCATGTTTTTATTTCATCTTCATTTTTAAAGAATAATTTTGCTGAGTATAGAATTCTTTTTTGATAGTTTTTTATTTTCTTTCACCAGGTAGAATATGTTATCCCACTACTTTCTGGCCTTTGTTGTTTTTGATTGTCAATTTTTAATCTTATACATTTCCTCATTTATAAAGAGACACTTTTTTTGGCTGCTGTTAAAATATTTCTCTCTCAGTAGTTTGCATTATACCCATGTGTGCATCTCTTTGTACTTATCTTAGAGTTCATTGATGTCCTTGGATTTGTATGTTATCTTACGAAGTTTAGGCCACTACTCCTTCCCTTATTTTTTCTTTCCTTTCTTCTCCCTTTTCTTGTCTCATTCATCTATCAGATGTATTTTTTTTTAATTGTGCCATTTGTCTTTTTTTTTTTTTATTGAATGGTAACTATGTACATTAATGCACTTCTGGGGTACAGTGTGGGGTTTTCACATGCAATCTGAAATACTTCCATCAAACTGGTCAACACAGCCTTCATGTCATTTTCTCAGTTATGGTTTTAAAACGTTCACATTCAACTCTTAGATTCACTTATACCCCTATAAGATAAACCTCAGAAGTGATCCCTCCAAACCCCCTCCCTCCAACTATTTCCCCCTCCCTTCTCCCTCCCCCTACCCATATTCTTAGGCTATTTGGTTCTAGCTTTCATATCAAAGGTATAAATTAGCTTCATAATAGGGGTGTGTACATTGGATACTTTTTCCTCCATTCTTGTGATACTTTGCTCAGAAGAACATTCTCCAGCTCCATCCATGTGAACATGAAGGATATAAAGTCTCCATCCTTCTTAATGGCTGCATAGTATTCCATGGTGTACATATACCACAGTTTATTGATCCATTCGTGGATCGA